>JARQZK010005210.1:0-27500 GCA_030704885.1 Cynegetis impunctata
TACAAGATTTTATTTTTCACGAAAATTTTTTTTATTATAATGAAAAATCGATTTTAAAATCGGTTCATTGCTCCTATACTATATATTTTCCTTCTCATAGTAGGCATGTCATTTGTTGATATTTTGACGTTTGTGAATATTTTTGTCATCATATTTAGTGAATGTCATTGCTGCTTTCTTCATGTAGTCTTATAGAAATAATGAAAATGAAGATGAATTTACCTAAGAATATCATAGAAAACGCAGCCAAAGCTGCGAATAATTCATAGCCGGGATTATGATGTATTTAATCAATGGAAGTTGCTTCAGTTGTCCTCGTACAATGAGCGGGCGTTATGATCCATAATGCCCACTCATTACGCCCTAGGGCATAATGAGTGTATTTATAGCAACTGTATCTAAGGTAAAATCAACAAATGATGTACAAGTGAAAAATAAAGGAATTTTGAATTCTTGAAATGTTGGGTAATATTCCACTGGCTCTAAATACCTCTTGTATGGAAAAAGGAAGTTTTTGTATATATAGCTCTTCTTCAATTGGTAAAAAAAAATAAATTATTCGAAAATTTTCATAACGAGCATCAAAAGCATCCTCTTAATTCTAGTTCACTAAGATCTCAACACCAAATACCTCCAAACATCAGTGCAAAAATTTCTAGTATGTATCTCATCAAATTATCATATTGTACATAATGAAGTTATATTCTTTAGATCAATAAAAAATCCGGTTCCAGTACACGTAACTCAATTCCAAATACATCCGGGCCAATAAAACACTAAAAACATCATCTTATAAAAATGCAGCCCGTTCTATTTTCGTTTCTGACATATAAATCATAACACCATAAATCAGGCGACAAAGTGGCTCAACTCAAAAGAGTAATTAAAATTTATTGGAAATGTCGCAGGGTCCCCCGATTCTGAGTAGGGCCTCGTGCATGTCCCCGTCATTAGCGGAGAAAGAGGCCCGGGTAATGTTTCTTTGTGCCTAATGAGAGCCGGCTTCTTAGTGATGCTAGACCGTCTGCGGCGTACGTCGAGGATTATGTGGGCACGGGGTATGTTCGACATGACGTGAATGTGAATATTTGGACGGAGCTACCTTTGTGTCGCTAATTAATTCCAGATATATACGTCTTTTATAGCGAAGCGATCTTCCTTTTATACTTGTTTATTAGTTTTGTTCAACATTTTATGGAGTATACGATTGTTGACATGTATCTCATATTTTACTATCTATCTAAGTTTTGAAATTTGAAACTTAATTATTTTTTGCGGTATTCTGCGGATATATATTATATATATATATATATATATATATATATTATTATATATATATATATATATATATATATAAATATATATATACATATACATATATATATATATATATATATATATATATATTTATATATATATATATATATATATATATATATATATATATATATATATATATATATATATATATATATAAATATATACAGTCGTTGAGTCAGCTTTTTGTAGCAGGACTTTAACATCATGTGAATATACATTTTCATGATGAAAATTTTATATAAACATATATGCTTAGGGCTTTCGTTTCAGATATACAGGGTGCCAAAGTTTTATATTTTTTCTGTTTTTTTTCTAAGTTTCCTTCTATATTTTCAAAATAATTGAATAAAATTATGTGTACATCCACACTCAATAGCTCAAATATTGGAGTTATTAAGCATTTTTGAATACCTACAGGGTGAGACACTTTTGGGGTCGTTTATCCAATTCAAACCCTCTGAACTTTTATCGCGTGCCGCCTCTGCTTCCAATGAGATCATCAATTTAATTCTCTCCGTATATTTGGATATTGGATTTTTGCTTTCTTGTATGTTTTTTCGAAAACTGCACATGGACTGTCGAGATAAATGCCTAAAAATCTGAAGAGAGTGCCGATATTTTTTTCGGTTCATTCAATGTGGCCGCGGGCACATGAGCAAAAAAAATTGTGCATTTTGCATTTCAAATACCTACTAACTAACCATCTAGACACCATAGTATCAAAAATTCAGAACTACGGACCGTTAGTAAGGTAATCCTCCTGTATTCACTGGACTAATTGGGTACGACCCCAAAAGTGTATCACCCTGTAGGTATTAAAAAATGCTTGATAGCCCCAAATATTCAGTTATTGAAGTGTAATATGTTTATCAAATGTCAATTCATCAGTAATTTTTTAGTCTAATAAAATTTCAAATAAAGTGTGATTCAAGAAATAAAGTTTCATCACAAGTCAATTCTTTTTGTCATTTATCTAGACATCCATGCAGTTTTCGAAAAACATACTAGCGAGCAGAAATAATCCAAAATAAAGAGAGAATTTAAATTGATGCTTCATTGGAAGCAGAGGCGGCACGCATAAAAGTTCGAGAGGGATGAATTGGGTTACGACTCCAAAAGTGTATTCCACCCTGTAGGTATTCAAAAATGCTTGATAGTCCCAAATATTGACTTATTGAAGTGAAAATAGGTATGTCAACATTTCATTCATTATTTTGAAAATTATAGGGAGGGAAACTTAGGAAAAAACAAAAAAATATAAAACTTTGGCACCTCTGTATATCCGAAACGAAGCTCCTAAGCATATATGTTTATATAAGATTTCATCATGAGAAAATTTCCTTCACAAGATGTTAAGTCTGCTACAAAAACTGACTCACCCTATATATATATATATATATATATATATATATATATATATATATATATATATATATATATATATATATATATATATATATATATATATATTGTTGTTGCCTGTGAACTATTTCTAATCTCTTGATAAATTATCAGCAATAACAGGCTTGTTGAATCTTAAAAAAACTCGATTTTATTAAAAGTTGACGTGGCGAACGTCAACTTTTTAATAAAATCGAGTTTTTTTAAGATTCACAAAGCTTTTATTGCTAATAATTATCAAGAGATTATATATATATATATATATATATATATATATATATATATATCGCAATGAACGATTTCAGAAATTACATATGTAATAACATAGTTACATAAATATGTATTAAAAAAAATTAACATAATAAGTAAAACCGAACTTGTCTTAAAACCAACAAAATGAACAATAAACCCTTTTTATTCCGGAATAGCTCTTGCGTCTCTGTTACAGCTATTATTCAAGATCGAATACATAAGGTATGCAAAGTACATCGCTTGAAAATAATATAAGTATTTCGGTTCGGGTACACTGGTGGGCGGCTGGTAATAATGTAATCGATGGGTCGCAAGTTATCAGAGATTTAACCAGTGGGGAGTTGGTTTAAGTCTAACTTGGTCATTAAGAAGAATGTAATTATGGGATTTTTGGAAAATCTTGTTTTATTTCCATGAGCTTTCAGGAAGTTCCATGATTCATTAACCTTTATCACCAAGTAATGAGAATTTTGGTTTGGAAAGAGGTATGAGATGTTATGTTTTTTTTGACTCTAGATTGTTTCCCTAAACTGCTGTATTGTCGTTTTTTGAGGTGTTTCTCCACATGCCCTTGGGCCATTTGCAAATATAACTCACTCTCCCAAGTCTTGGACCTCATATATGGTTGGAATTACCATTCCTTCAACAGTTCCCATTCTAGTAAATTGCCTGTTCTCTTCATTGGATCGACTTTTGAACATTTTGTTATTAAAAATGCATTCTATCTAATCTACTGTGGACTCGAAAATCCACAGTATTCCAACATTATTATTTTTTCAAGAGAATTGAATGATCTTTGGAAGAGGGGGATATGCGTTTATTAAGGGATGCTCACAAACTTTTCGTACATTTTTGATTTTGCGGTAATGGTCCCAGTTATAACATTTTCAAATTTGATAAAATGTTTCTCTTTTTTTTTCGAATATTCAAACTATTTTACCTTTTTTAGTGGAAAGAATCATTGTTAATACCTATCGCGCGCAATCACGTCAATTTCTACCATTAAGGTCTTGTTTTGAATAAAAGGAACCGAAAAAGCCCTAGTGAAGTCATTGAGTAAGGAAGCCGCCCGAGTCGATGGCTAATTGGCAGCTCGAATAGAATTAGTATAACTTCATGATGGCGTCTGAGAAAGTACGGTTTCCTGAAATATCATTCCTATTGAAAATTTATCCTGTTTGTTTCCGATATTGTTTAAGGTCCTGGACGAAAAATTTAACGGAATTAATTTTGTTTCATGTTTCTTACTGGTGAACTCTGAATCTTAATCATGGTACTTGACTATTTGATAGCATATGGTTCACGCGCGGCTATAACTTTACTATATTGTCGGTCTGTCCGCATTGAACTGCCAAACCCAAGAATATCATCGCACATCGATGCGGGTACCGAAAAAATAATATATTTTTTAGATAGCATCCTGTGTTACTAATCATTGTTGGTTTTCCATGTTGTGCCATGAAATTATGTCTGCTAATAACGGCGGCTGAGGGGAGAACCCATTAGGAAGGGGATGCCCTGACTTCTGTACAAGCATTTATGTTCTAGTTTTTGAAATCTAAAAAAGTTCTGTCCCTTCATATAGTCACAAACAATTAAATCAATGTTGAGAATTCCTCGGTTATATACTGTTGCATTGGCGAAGAGTTTTATTTGTTTTTCTATAGATGTTCTTCAATTAGCAGTGTATATCACTCTTCCGTAGGTATGTTAAGGAACACATGTTGGTAGACGTCCGAAGGACTACTACATGTTAAAATTTTTAATCGAAACCCTCGAATTCTTTTCTTACATTTTTGTTATTGAGTCCTGCTAAATCGTAGTTTTTTCACACTAATATTTTGGTGATGAGCAAAGTGTGAGTATCGTTCTTTGCTAACGGCTGTGTTTGAGCAAATTCTTGAAAGTTTAACAAGAAGGAGCTTTCGAAAACGACCAGCGGGCAACTGGTTCTAAATGGGTTAGGCCGTCTTTTGTGTACTCTTTAACCAAGTACCGAAATAATTCGGCGACTGTTCAAGCACTCATTGGAATCAACTTTTTTCTTTTGAGGTAAAAGGAATCCAACAACGTTCTGACCGCTTGTTTGTATCGTTTCAGATTTAATAAATCGTATACAATAAATATGGAACTACGCACCAGAGTTGATTTCATCGTCTCCATCGAGATTTTATACATAATATATCTGCTATTTCATGAATAGGTATATGATACATTAAAGTGAACAAGGAAAAAATTTCAAATAATTTGAAAAAAAATTTCAAACTACTTTTCAAATGAGCTGGTTAATTATGTATTACGCGTCGCAAATTCTACATTCACCTGCCAACATGTCAGGAAGTCTGTATTATCGCGACGGGATTCTGCATTTTCGATCTAAGCGGTGATTTGTTGGTTTTCCAATATCCTTGGTCGGTGCTTTGGTTGTTATCCAGATAGTAGCACGGTCACGATTGGTATTGGGGAACATTAGAAAATTTGTTAATTCACTCTGAGTCAAACAAGCGCTGCACTGATGAAATCTATTAAGCTCGAAACAGCTGTGTATGCAGGTTTTCAGTCGGGGTGACTTGAACGATTCCTATCATTTGCTGTTGTATTATGAATGTATAATTCTCGGTTGGGGAATACATATAACCAGCCTCACATGGAAAATTGTTTGATATATTTTTAAATTATTGAAAAAATTTTTAAGTCATTACAGAAAGGGAAAAAAAACAATACATAAAAATACAGAAGAAAATACACAGTCATATAACATACTTAATAATTAAAAAAATAAAATAATCTTAAACTTCATGATAACATGTTCTGCCAAAAATTGCTTCAAACCTCTCGAATATATTCGTGAAAATCCGCAACTTTTTAAATCCGGGAGAAAGCATTAAACAATCTGGGTTCCATATAATAAAATGACTTATAGGTTTAACTGATATATATATATATATATATATATATATATATATATTATATATATATATATGTATATTATATAATATATATATATATATTATATATATATATATATATATATAATATAATATGTTATATATATATATATATATATATATATATATATATATATATATATGTTATTTCTCCGAAAAAATAATTTATAGGTTCACGAAAACTGTTTGTTTTGATGGAGTAGTTGGGATCTCTGTTTTATATTATAGGTCAAACTGAATCAAAAGAAAAAAGTTATAATGCTAGTAAGTGACTATTGATTAATACGTTGTCAGTACATTTATGTTGTGTAAGAAAATTTGTATCTGATAATTTGGTTCGCTAAAATATTTTTTTTTGATCGTTTAAAGTGTTAATGAATGTTGTCAGTTATACATCTTATCAAAAACTTTTCAGCATTTTTCACTAATCTAATTAGCTTCAATGTTCGAGAGAATAATCATCCGCATTACGGTACTCTGTAAATCTCTGGAGGGTTTCAGTTTCCTGGGGACTTTTCCATGATTCGAGTCATTAAACAAAAAAACACTAAAAAACGCAGAAACTACCTCATTATTAATACGTGAGAAAACAGTAGTTTCTATTTTTCCAAAGGTGTTTAATTAATTGTCTTTGATTAACATTGCCATCTACACTCTCCCTAATAATAACGCCATAATTACATATGCTCTCAAGGTTTTATTTTGTGTGAAATCTTGTGTAATAATCATAAACTTTTTAAAGAATGTTAACAGTGTGTTGAAAAGATAATTGTCTAAAATAAATTACAAAATACTCTTAATAATATGAAATTCAAATTTGAAATTTGGGCATTTCTCAGCGGGGCTGCCATTCAGTAAGATAATTTAAATTTAACTAGCTTAATTGGTCATTTTGATCTGATTTAAAGATAATTGAATATTTTGAGCTATATTTTGCAGTAAATCCATATCAAAACGGATGTTTTTAGGAGATTCACAATGAATGAGGATACATGAGGTCTGAACTCTGAATCTGAACTTTCATCTCCACCAATGGCACTGATACTAAGATTTCTTAAAAAAGCATGTACCTATACTAAAATAGTAGCATTTCACCACATAGTGTCTTCATCGGATATAAATGAAAGGAATGATATCAGTTTATATCGATTTTAGTTAGGAAAACGATAAAAATAAGAAATTAAATAATGCTTTGTTGGGTGGGTAATCCTTCGAGAGAACCTGCAAAATTCTATAAAATATTGTATTTATTCAGTAGGGAGGAATGATTTAAGTCTGTTTGATCATTCAATAAGTTATAAGAATTTTTATACGTGTTAATGTTTAGGGCTTATTTATATTTATCATCTAATGTTTATTATGTGTATCATCTAATAATTGATTAGAATAATTAGAATCTATCTCATTGTTTTCAATTGTGATCATCTACCAAATTTTCGGATTATTTATATTTGGTAATCTTTGTTTTCCAGGTATAAGTTTTCAACCTTTATTTAATGAACATATAATATTTCAAATTTTGAAAAATTTTCTTCTGATAAAAGGTTGCAATAATTTAAAGTTATTATTATGATTTTGAAAACTTCTGTTCGTTTATTCTTGTGTTGAAATTAAACTTATTGATTTATTATTATTATTATTATTATTATTACAAAAGTTGAGAGTTAAGGATAACCTATAAACTCAAAAATATAAACATAAAATTGAAACTAAGAAAGAATTCGAGAAGTGTTACAAACATATAAACTGAATAACAAATCGAATGAGCTGAAATTGAAATTAAATTTACTTTATTTAAATTCATTAATGATGAAGTTCAGACCATCTATCCAGAGACTTCTTGAAGGAATTCACCGTTTGCGATAACACAATCTCAGAGGGAAGCCGATTCCAGATTTCGAAGACTATGTTGGAGAGAAAGTTGCTCCTCACTGTTGTCCTGAAGTTCTCTTTGGCCAGCTTGTAGCAGTGTCCTCTCAATGCCCGATTCTGATTGAGTGGAAAGAGGTACGCCATGTCTGCACCGAAGAGAGAGTGAAGCGCTCTATATGTGATTATCAAGTCACCTCTCAATCTGCGTTCCGAAAAAGAAGGCAACTGAAACAACCGCAGCCTAGTCCGATAGCCCGGGCGAATTCTGCCAAACGGAATACGTGTGCTCCACCGCTGCACGGATTCTAAGAGTTCCTGATCTCTGTTCAGATTTGCCCACCATACTGGGCCCGCATACTCAAGAATAGGTCGCACGTAAGTTGTGTAGAGGGTCCTGCATGTGGCAATATCACATCCAGCGAAAGTTTTGGATAGTAGATAAGTAAATTTTTTTGCCCTGGATACAGCAATTGAAATGTGGGTAGACCAATTTAGGTTCTCAGTGACTGTAACACCCAGGTAACAATGTTGCGAGACGCTAGCCAGCCTCTGCTGGTCGATGAAGTAAGCAATCTTAGGATTTCCCTTACCAATATGAAGCACACAACACTTATCGATATTGAGAGGCAACAACCACTCCTCGCACCACTTGGATAAATTATCAAGGTCATTTTGGAGGTGTCCTGTATTGACTAGTGGACAGTTACTGAGCTTAGTGTCATCTGCGAACATTGCACAGCTGGATTTAAAAATACGCGGGAGCTCAGAAGTGTACAACAAAAACAAGATGGGACCCAGTACCGAGCCCTGGGGAACACCACTACGGACCCTTATATCGGAAGAGGAGAAATAGTCCCCGACCCTAACTCGAAACGTACGGAATGATAAAAATGATTTAATCCAAGAACGCAGATGACCTCTCACTCCCAGGAACTCAAGTTTCCACAGGAGTCGGCGGTGGGGAACACGATCAAACGCTCGTGCAAAATCGAGGTACACAACATCTACCGGAGTGCCAAAATCAACACATCTAGTCCAATCGTTGACACAGGAGAGAAGATTTGTGATGGTGGACCTACCTGGAAGAAACCCATGTTGCTCTTTCGGAATTAAGTTATTTTGATACGCAAACTCTAACAGCTTATCACTAATAATTCTCTCCTGTAGCTTGCAGACATTTGATGTCAAGCTTACTGGTCTTTCAATTTTATTATTTTTAGTTAATAGAATTAAGAGTTAACCGTGAGGTACGGCAGAGATTTTTCTTCATTTTATACCTCCGAGACCAGGATTCTTGAATTTTATTTTGATATATAAATTAATTATATATATATATATATATATATATATATATATATATATATATATATATATATATATATATATATATATATATATAATAATATATATATACATATATATACCTACCTAATACATATTTATGAAAAATTTCAAACTATATATAAAAAAAAAATATGGAATTCAGTAGCATTCCAGGCTTTTGTTGAAGGGTGAAAGGACCCAAAAAGGATATTTGCAACCCCAAAAACCCCTTCGAACTTGACATACGCGGTTAAGAATTTTTTAGTGGAAAAAAAATGAAAATATGACCTCAGTAACTAAGCTCTGCTATTATCATGCTTTTTTTTAAATATTAAAAATATAAGGTGGCCTGGTAGCTGTTATTTATAGCTTTCAAAAACAAGTATAAGTGCTCAATCATTTTCTATCTGAGCTATATTACAATGATTGTAACACTCATTTTTGAATAAGCCAACACAATCCGTGAATTTTGCATAGTTACTGCATATATCATGATGTTTTTTTTTTTAATTTATTTCTGTTGTGTACATGGGATTATGAATTGTATATTATTTGCTTATGGTTTTGATAGAATTCTAATAATTTTCTTATATGTTAGCATAAGAGTCTATTATGCATATATTTGTATTTATATTTTTATTATCATTATTATTTTTCTCTGTAATTGGGTGTAAACCTGTTGGGAATAAATTCATTTATTATTATTATTATTATATTGATAAGTGAATATAATCTTGACGACGTTGTATAATCATTTTGGTGTTTCGCCTTTTGTCAAAATGTGAATGTTTTCATATTGACGATTTTAATATTCGAGTTTGGTGAAGTTTCGTGTAATTTTTCAGTATGCAAGCATTTTGGTTGTAGTTCTAGCGGTGTTGTTTATTCGTTATATAATCGTAACGAATATCAACTCGAGCAAACGAAAATTATCATCATACTGACCTCGTTACTCGACTTACTTTCCTAAAACATCACTCGAGATGCGCTCTCCTGATGTTTTGCAAAATGTGTCTCGTGACTCAGAAGTATAGTCGATTATTTTCGATGCTCTTGTGATATTATAACTGATTATTTTTTTCGTATAATTTTCAACCAATCAGAACGATCAATTCAGTTAAGTTACCTTGTATAATTTCGATAATATCTGATTATACATAGAGTAGCTCTACAAATCGAAAACTAACAGAACCGTCAAATTTTGACGTTTATCAATAAGTGTTCAAAAATGAGTCGATTCGGAGATTCTCACTTAATATACTCAACAAATAATCGTATCAAATACATTGCGTACTTCAAAATAAATATGGTTATACATCTCAAACTTCCTGCATAATTACAAATGGTGCCAGTTTGACAGAATAATCCGACCGCGAAGCGGGAGGATTGAAGGTTGAGGAAAATAGTTTAAACCACTACGGTGTACTTCCTCAACATTAACTCTATGTTTCTTATGAATTTTCAACCTTCTAACTTAATCTGGATGAGCTGTAGGGGTGTAGAGAGAATAGTTTATTCCACCAAACTAAATCTACTTACATATTTTCAACTGTCTCTCTAAATTTTTCGGAGGGTGAGAAAATCCTCCAAAAAGCCCTAGGAGGATGAATATTAGATATTTTGTAGATTATTTTTTTCGTATGATTTTCAACCAATCAGAACGATCAAATTAGTTAAGTTACCTTGTATAATTTCGATAATACCTGATTATACATAGCTGTACCAATCGAAAACTAACAGGACCGTCAAATTTTGACGTTTACACAGAACGAAAAACGTACGTGAATATAATGAATAAAACCATTGTGATAATGTATTCGGACATCAATTTTCAACCAATGCTCGAATTCATTGATTCAATGTATTATTATTAATTGCTTGACGTTCAAGTGATTATATCAATCACCGAGAGGCATTAATTTCATCACCTGGATTTCAAAACAAAGTACATTCTACTAATGACCATTGTGTATCAGTCAATCAACATCCAGCATGATATTAATGTTTTCTGTACATCAACCGATCAACTGCAGTCATTGAATTAAGGAACTCAGGACGTTGACTCAATCACCGATACATTATTTCCAAGCCATGCTCACAATGACTTTCGTACATCGTTCAATGTTCGAAGACATTAATATAATGTAAAAAAACATCGATCTGAGCCTACAGGTTGCACTGCACTCCCATAAAATTTTTGTTTTCATAAATAAATAGACTACACTATATATATATATATATATATATATATATATATATATATATATATATATATATATATTATATATATATATATATATATATATATATATATATATATATATTTATATATATATATATATATATATATATATATATATATATATATATATATATATAATATATTAAAAATATAATATATATATATATATAATAATTATATATATATATATATATATAATATATATATATATAATATATATATATATATATATATATATATATATATATAATTATATATATATATATATATATATATATATATATATATATATATATATATATATGTATATAGTGAAAGGTATATAATTGCAAATAGGGAAAAAATGTCTATATTGCTATGCTCCAAGCAATTATGATGGCATTGTCGAACGAGTACGTTCCAAAGATAACTACAAACAGAAACAAAATATTCATTGATTTGGAATAAGTAATACAATTTACTCATAATTTTTCAAATATTGACATAATATATGTGTTTTACTGTATACAATTCCTGGATTGAGTTTAAAAAAAAAGTATTCAATAAACGACCAAAACATAATACTTTCTGGAGAAAAACTTAAATCGGAAACATAAATAATTTTTAAACAACTATCAACAGCTCTTATAACATTGAAAAACTTATATCTAATTCCATAGAAGTATGTATACTCTTCTTGAATTTTTGTTATATCTTCGCCAATTGCGAACACAATTCTTCAATTTTTCGTGGTGTTTTTGCACCAGATAAAAAAATGAGTGCTGTAAGTGAAAATTTTGTGTCATGCATTTTTCCAGTAATATCTTTCTTCACAACTTTGTTGGTGGCTGCCTCATCTCGCCCATCTAGAAATAAAAATATATTATGGTCGAGAATGGAAAAGGTGAATTCCAGATATTAGAAAACTGCTTTTCTTTTTCAATACAATGCGAACTTCAAAATAAATACGGTTATACATCTCAAACTTCCTGCATAATTACAAATCGTGTCAGTTTGACAGAATAATCCTCCCGCTTCGCGTTCGGATTATTTAAACTGTCAATCTGACACTCTTTGTAATTATGCAACAAGTTATTGATGTATAACCTGATTATTTTGAAGTACTTATAGCATTACTACTGATTATACATAGAGTAGCTCTACCAATCGAAAACTAACAGGACCGTCAAATTTTGACGTTTATCAATAACTGTTCAGAAATGAGTCGATTTTTACTCAATATACTCAACAAATAATCGTATCAAATACAATGCGTACTTCAAAATGAATACGGTTCATCACATCACATTATCGTGTCAGTTTGACAGAATAATCCTCCCGCTTCGCAGTCGCATTATTTAAACTGTCAAACTGACACTCTTTGTATTATGCAACAAGTTATCGATGTATAACCTGATTATTTTGAAGTACTTAAAGTATTACTACTGAAAATATCAAAACTGGATAAAAAGCTTCGGAGATTTTGAATAACAACAGAAAGGAATTTCACGTATACACACGGTTTGAAAAATGAACATTCTGCATCCGACAATAATACAATTGAGTTTGAAACGAAAAGAATCATTAATATTATTTGGAATTAGAATACAACTATGACATGAAAAATTACTATATCGGTAGAATATTTCGCATCCTTCCAAATTTGGAGAGGCGTTTGTGTTCATTGAGTTGTCAAAACCTTTCTTTTATTACCTGACAAAAACATTTATACGCCGTTGTCCCAAAGGTGTGTTCGGTCACTTTAACAAGAAAGGCTTGAGATTTCTTGAATGGGTCTTCTTTCAAAAGGATAAATATTTGCTACCGAATTGTTTGCTGATGTTAGTCTTTGTATAGGAAAAAGTGCAAGTTCATTGTACCACGTATGTGGTTTTGAATTAACGGAAATTTAGAAATAGAATATAGGAGGCGGTTATTTGGTGCCAATCCATTTTAAGAAAACAAAAGAACCTATCCACTTGAGAACGGTTAGAGATACCCAACTAACCGTAACACTGTGTATATTAATTTATAATAATTTTTTCTTTTCTCTTTTATTGGCAGGTTTTCACTTTGAAAACCCGCTTATTAAAAAGGGTTCGATTAGCAAAGTTGGACCTAGGACCAAGATAGTTTTTCATTTCATGACTTTTTATGATGCTTGACACCAAAAATTCAATTTCATATATCTCTCTTTATATATATATATATATATATATATATATATATATATATATATATATATATATATATATATATATATATATATATATATATATTATTGTTGATTATAGGAGAATTATTAAAGAAATACTTATTCTTCTGAGATGAACTTTACTTTGATAGACGATTAATATTGACAGTTCACTATATTTTATTTTTCCAACGATAACTATGTTCTAACATACTCCCACCTTTACAATTTACATGAGAATGGGAAAATTGTAAACATACATAACATCTAACTAAATCTAACTTATCTTCAAGGGATAAACTTTTCTGGTTTTCTAACTCGTCTTCCGAATCTCGTTCTTCTTTCTATCTCTTCCTCTTTTTCTTTGTCTTCATCCAAAATTTCTTTCGCAGTATACTGAGTAGTATTTGAGTACCAGCATGACAAGAAAGTCTATGTTGTTCCTCAATAAGTCTATTCACTATCTCATGTTTGCATGGTAATAAAATAGGATATTTAATATGATCGTTATCTCCATAAACTAATCGTGTTTTAACTCTTAGCAATCCATTGTCATCTCGAAAAACTTCAAATCCTGTAATTAACTTCTCATTACACTTCTTCAGGTTTTCCTCTATGTTTTCTTATTGAATTATTTTCAGAAGTACAACTTCAGCTTTTTCTAATTCATCGCTTGTCAATTCGCCCTTATAGTGATGTTCCCTCAGACAATTCTTCTTGAATTTGTACATCCATCCAATCATCCTCACGATCTTTGAAAATTTGGAAAAGTAATGAAAACTTGTGCTTAACATATTTCGATTTTTATTCAGAATAGAAATAGTTTTCTTACTTTTCTCCATATTTAATTCTTCTGGAGAACATATGACTTCTGATCTAGGCCATTTGTGAGCTGGTTCTTTTAGCCAAGATGGCCCCTCCCACCATTTTGATTTATACAATGTCTTTGGACTACATCCTCTAGATGGGAGATCTGCTGGATTCATACCACCAACAAATGTATTCCATGCTATTTGTGTTTCGATCCATGGTCCTTTTCATATATAATTCTTTTTTCTATATAATTCTGTTTCACTTTGTCCGACTTCTTTTTTCTTGTGTGAAATCATATTAGTCCTTGACGTTTTACTTTCTTTCTCTGTTAAAAAAAATGGTTCGTGCAAGCTTTATTCTTTCTTCACGTTCGACCTCTTTTCATAAAAAAACCTAACAAAAATTGTAAATTTTCAGTATGATAAACATCATTTTCCTGCTCGTTCAAAATGTTGGTAGAACCTGACGAAATATTTGACGTTGCCATTTACGATATCTTTCCCATCCTTTCAGTATGTCTTCAGGCAGGGATGATTCTACCAATGGATATAGTATAGATGCATATTTATTTCTAGTTACACCCAATGACTCCAAATCTCTTAATTGGGTTTCTAACTTATCGAATAAAGAACTCAAACTCATACCAGATTTTTGTGTTGTTTGTTTCAAAACCAAACCGAGAAGTTCTCTTACGTAAACTTCCATCAAAAACCCATCTCTAGCACACCTGTTTTTCAATTGGTCTATTGCCTTCTGATAATTTGTCCCTGAAGGTGGAAAACTTTCGATAAGTTCTCGAGCAGCAGTCCCTGGTTCCATCACTTGAAGTAAATACTGGAATTTGTCATAATCATCTATATCCTCGTCATCATGTATTTTACGGAATTGTCCCCAAAATCCTATCCAATTCTTTACATTACCATCAAATCTCTGCAGCTCTAGCTTCGGCAGTCTGAATTTTCTTCTCTGTTTCTCATTATAGATTTTTTCACTCCTAGATGACTCGGCATCAGAATGGTTACCATTTTCTTGTTGCTTTTGTATAGGAGCGGAAGTCGTTGTTGCGAAATGTATATCGCATTTGGTCTGATAAGATATAAGAGTATCTCTATAAGAGCCCTTTCAGACTTGGATACTGTATCCGAGATACGCGTATCCCAGATACAGAAAATACATGCGTTTATATGTACGTTTTCACACTGCATTCAGCACAGCATACCGTATCGCGATACTAAATTTCTGAATCTCGCTCATTCAGCCGCCGGCGACAGTATCCGAATCCGGGATACCGAATTATCATTGTGGCTTATGGACGTGTTCAGACTTGCATACTTTTGCGATTCAAAAAGCACAGTAGCATAGGTGTACAATATTTTTATTATTTATTAGTAAAAGTGAAGTGGAATAGAACGGTTTTTCGATTGTACCATGGAGAATAAAGTTTTTGATAACGAGAAATTTATAAGTTTGGTAGAACCGAATTCTTGTATATGGGATACAAGTAATGAAAATCATTTCGACAGAAATATAAAACAAGAATGTTGGGTGGAAATTACCAAACAGATGTGTGAAAATTTTGAAGAAATGACAATTGTTTAACAAAATGAATATGGTAGGTATATTTATAAAAGTAATTATACAGTGCATTCAGAAAGGAATGCATAAATCCATTAGCTAAATAAATCAAATTATTATATTATTAAAAATTCTCGAAACAAGACGATTATTTGTCGAAAGCTTAATGATTTTTACAAAAATCATCTCAAGATGGATAACAAAAATTAAATGAAATATTTCAATAATATTGTTTATCAGCGATGAATAATGAGTTTATTCGTTAATTTATATTCCTTTTAAGTTTTTACGGATTGCAGTGAAAACCCTTTAGATGAGCGAAATGATGTTTAATTTGTATTAATCAGTGCACTACTTATCTAGTAACTGTTCGCAAACTATCAAGTAAATTGTAAGTTACGGAAATAAATTATACATGGTACACTGTAGTTAGGGCCCAGAAATATAATATACCACAGCATAGCGCACTCTTCAATGTCCATTTCATAAAAAGCACCGTACAGCACTGATATTGTACTGATAAAATTTATTTACAAAACTATATTCTAACAAAAGTATCTTGACTGTATCTGGCCTAAATTCTGTATCTCGCATACACCATCTCGGATACAGTATCCTAGTCTGAAAGGGCTCTAAGACTCGGCTACATCAAACTCTTGATCAATCTCCTCGTCTTCAACATCTTGGGATAACAGTACATTCTTGATCTGATTATCTAGTATAAATAGTCTGTTACCTTTTTCGTCGATTTGTTTTAGACGAGACAAAATCACTTCCTGCGTTGCTTCTTTACTTTTCAAAATTGTATCGATATCCCGACAAGTCTTGGTAATAATTCTTCTCAACTGTGATCTTTCTTTCTTCAATTGAACTAAATTCTCCATTAAGTCCTGTCACGGTCGCCAAATGTTGATTATAGGAAAATTATTAAAGAAATACTTATTTTTCTGAGATGAACTTTACTTTGATAGATGATTAATATTCACAGTTCACTATATTTTATTTTTCCAACGATAACTGTGTTCTAACAATTATATATATATATATATATATATATATATATATATATAGATATATATATATATATATATATATATATATATATATATATATATATATATATATATATATATATATATGTATATATATATATATATTATATATATATATATATATATATATATATATATATATATATATATATATATATATATATATATATATATATATATATATATATGTAGGAGCTGTTGTATTTTAGCGTTGTTTACACGATAAAGGGCGCAATAGGGTTAAAATTTTGTAAATAATAGGTTGTTTCGTATGGATGGGATTGATTTGGGTTCGAATTGGTTGGGGGTTGCCCCTCTGGGGGGAAAAAATCTTGTTTCCAGGATAAATGGCGCAATTTTGCAGCAATAGGGTTGGGAGTTCGTAAATAGGTAGTGTCGTGTGATATCTTGGATGGTATTGTTTTTTGTTCGAATTGATTGTGGGGTTGACCCCCTGGGGAGGAAATAAATCTTGTTTACACGATAAAGCCCACAATTTTGGAGAAACAGGGTTGAAAGTTTGTAAGTAGGTATATTCGAAAAATATCTTTGGATGGAATTGGTTTTGGTTGAAATTGTTTGGAGAGTTGACCCCCTGGGGAAAGAAATAAATAATGTTCATATGATAAAGGGCGTAATTTTGGAGCAATAGGATTGAAAGTTTGTGAGTAGGTCCTTTCGTATGACATATTGGATGTGATTGGTTTTGGTGGGAATTGCTTGGGGGATTGACCCCCCAGGAGAGGAAATAAATCTTGTTTACACGATAAAAGGCGCAATCTTGGGACCATAGTGTTGAAACTTTGTATGTAGGTAGTTTCGTATGATATCTTGGATGGTATTTATTTCGATATAAATTGGTTGGGGGGTTGACCCCCCAACCATATTGTTTATACGATAGAGGGCGCAATTTGTGTTTTTTGGATTTGGAAAAAAATCATAATTTAATGAATATATTTTTTGAACTGTATACGTTATAAAAACCTGCTCTTCTAATGCAGCTCGCTGCGATAGAGTTTTTCACCTATTATTTTTCAACTTATTATTCAATTATCTTCTTTTTTTTTCAGGGTTCCGTACCCAAAGGGTGAAAACGGAACCCTATTACTAAGACTTCGATGTCTGTCTGTCCGTCTGTCTGTCACCAGACTGTATTTCAAGAACCGCGATAGCTAGACAGTTGAAATTTTCACAATTTATGTATTTCTGTTGCCGCTATAATAACAAATAGGTAGGTACTAAAAAAAATAAAATAAATATTAAGTGCTCCCATACAACAAACGCAATTTTTTCGCCCTTTTTCGCACGATATCAATAATGCCAAATATTCGCCAAATACTCGGGGGTAATACCACTAGAGCTCAGATTTAGCCGGATATTTTTTCGTCGTTGTTTTCTCATACTTACTTTCATTGGCAATTTAACGAGAGCTGTTCTGACAAAATCACGAGAGCGTAGCTCGAGTGATTTTGTCTGAACAGATCGATCTGTTCAGACAAAATCACTCGAGCTACGCTCTCGTGATTTTGTCAGAACAGCTCTCGTTAAATTGCCAATGAAAGTAAGTATGAGAAAACAACCACAAAAAATATCCTGCTAAATCTGAGCTCGCGTGGTATTTGATACGACAATTCCATGAATTATTGTTAATGCCAAATCAGTGAAAGGATTGAAAGTAACATTAAATTTTTCGAAATACATGGTTTGCAACATTTTCGCGGTTGTGTTCCACATTGTTTTCACCACATATTCTTTATAATCTTTCCCATTCTGTTTCTTGATATTAAAGCCCCAGTCCATCAATATTCCTGCCACATTTTCCACTGACTGTTCGGTTTCCAAATTGAAGTTTCGTTGTTTACAAAATTCGCTAAATTGATTCCAAATGGAAGAATAACTTTTTTTGTATTTTCAGGAGTTGATTTTTCTATCTCCCTTATTATTTCTGCCTCGCTAATATTTCCAAATCTCAACATATTTACTGGAATATTAGGTATTTGTTGTAAAATTCTGTTTTCGACATTTACAATTGTCAAACTGATGCAACGCTTGCTAAACGAATAATTGCTAGTGTTGGTAAGGTAACGTAATTTATCCGATATTTTTATCCACTTGCATTTCTGTTCCTTCCTATTTATTCGATAGCAAACTACGATTTTCGTTCTCTCAAATTGGAATTATTATACATGAGTGGAATTGTCGGGGGTAATACCACTAGAGCTCAGATTTAGCCGGATATTTTTTCGTCGTTGTTTTCGAATACTTACTTTCATTGGCAATTTAACGAGAGCTATTCTGACAAAATCACGATTGCGCAGCTCGAGTGATTTTGTCTGAAGTAAGTATGAGAAAACAACCACAAAAAATATCCTGCTAAATCTGAGCTCGCGTGGTATTTGATACGACAATTCCATGAATTATTGTTAATGCCAAATCAGTGAAAGGATTGAAAGTAACATTAAATTTTTCGAAATACATGGTTTGCAACATTTTCGCGGTTGTGTCCCACATTGTTTTCACCACATATTCTTTATAATCTTTCCCCATTCTGTTTCTTCATATTAAAGCCCCAGTCCATCAATATTCCTGCCACATTTTCCACTGACTGTTCGTTTTCCAAATTGAAGTTTCGTTGTTTACAAAATTCGCTAAATTGATTCCAAATGGAAGAATAACTTTTTTTGTATTTTCAGGAGTTGATTTTTCTATCTCCCTTATTATTTCTGCCTCGCTAATATTTCCAAATCTCAACATATTTACTGGAATATTAGGTATTTGTTGTAAAATTCTGTTTTCGACATTTATAATTGTCAAACTGATGCAACGCTTGCTAAACGAATAATTGCTAGTGTTGGTAAGGTAACGTAATTTATCCGATATTTTTATCTACTTGCATTTCTGTTCCTTCCTATTTATTCGATAGCAAACTACGATTTTCGTTCTCTCAAATGGGAATTATTATACATGAGTGGAATTGTCAGTTGTATTTTAACTTTAATAATGAATAATGAAATTAGAATAAAATAAATATTTAAGGGGGGCATAGCCAATGGTACGGAACCCTTCATGCGCGAGTCCGACTCGCACTTGGCCGGTTTATTTCATTTAACCTTCTATTTTCTAACTTATTATTTACTTTTTCATTATTTTTTAGATATTTCCTTCCAATTTTATTCACCTATTAATTTCTTGAATTTATAGCTATTTTTTCAATCTTTTTTAAACTTGTTGTCTCTTTAGTAATCGAAATTACTTTTTTTTGTTTTAGATACTTTATCGACAATGGAAGTCCAGAATTTCACAAAAAAAATTACACACTTGTTTCTAAGTGATTCGTATGGAATTTGGACCTAAAGAAGCTCTAGTTAGTAGAAGCGAAACTTTCATCACGGTGTGAAATATTTTGTGTTAATCTTCTAGAAATGATTGTTTTATATTATTTTTCAAAGCACTAGAAGGTCATTGTCTAATTTCGAACAAGTGTAATGAAAGCATTTAAATTTAACTCTGACGATTGAAATGGTAGATGAGAGAAACTTTCATTTACTTGAAATTAGTTTCGTCTTTCTATTCAATAATTAAATGAAAATAACCTTAATTTTTAACAAGCATTTATAAGCCTGGTATGTCTATCTATCTATGTAACGGAATCTTTGAACATGATTTGCACCCCCTTCAAAACGTAGGATTGATACGAAATTTTTTACCCTTATCAAGAACCGATGACAATGCAATAATTTAGATAGTTTGTCGAATTATCTTGATCAGGATTTTCAGGATTAGCTATTTTCCAAATCTGATACCCGGTAGTGTCTTTGGGGGCGTTCAAGTATTACCTAACGCAATTTGGGGGGAGGGGTTCTTGTAAATCTTTACGATGCGTTACAGGGGCGGGAGGGGGGTTCAAACAACGCGCTACGTAACATTGATTTTTATTGAAATAAAAAACTAGAGAATTTGAATCTCCGAAGTTGTTAACTCTTTTCGTTTATTTTTTAAGACGGAATCTCTCGATTGTATTGTAAGTCAGTTTTATTTTGTTGTCCCAAGTTGGCAACTCTATCCGTTTATGTTTTATGAATGATACGACTGTATCATTCGTTATTTATATTTTGTTTCCGCTGCCAGTTTTCATTAAGTGTTATAAACACGTAATACACAGGAGCGAAACTACGAAACTATCTACCTACATACATACGAACATATATATATATATATTATATATATATATATATATATATATATATATATATATATATATATATATATATTATTATATATATATATATATATAATACATACATATGTAGAGAAAGAGAGACTTTTGAAATTGGGTTTTTGATGCCAAGCATCCTGAAATGTCATGAAACGAAAAACTATCTTGGGCCTAGGTCCTACTTTGCTAATCGCACCCATTTCAATAAGCAGGTTTTCAATGTGAAAACCTTCTAATAAGCGGAAATTGAATAATGCATGAGAAAAATAATGGTGGATGAATTTAGCTAAAAATGTATGCAACGACAGGGCTTAGTCAGGTTAGTCAGGAAAACGGCATAATTAAATGTAAGATTAGTAGTAAAAGTTTATTAGGACAAATTTGATCCTTTTTCAACATATCACATTATGTATGATTGTTTATTAAATAAAAATCTCTTGTTTTGTTTATTATTCACGAAAACACGATTAAAACAATAAAAATGGTATTTTAGCAACTTTCCGGTACTTTGCGCAACATATTTGTGACTTTTAGGTAAAAATGGTCACTTGGGTGTTACGTAACGTTTATAGGGGGGAGGAGGGGTTCATGAAAACGTTACGGAGCGTTACAGAGGGGGGAGGGAGGGTCAAAAATCTTCAAAAATTGCGTTACGTAATACTTGAACGGCCCCTTCGTGTCAATTACGCACAAAAGCCGATTATTCGTTGCTTCTAAACTATCATTGTTTCAAAACAATATAAATGCGAAGAAAAACAAGAAAACGGTCTCATGAAACACCTGGTAGAAACGAAGTTCCTTCGGCTAATATAGAAGGACCACAATTTGTGAAAACGAAACATGTGTGCGTGTCGGGGCGCACGACATAAGTGATAACTTATACTAATCCAAGTTGAAATAATTAATATTGAAATGTGGGGCTAAGAGCTCTTACGAGATTGTAAATAAAAAAATTGAAAAAGCCAAAAAGCCAGGCGTTACCTTTGGGATTCGAACCCAGAAATACGGCACACTAGGGTTCAGTTCTTAGACCACTCGGTCGTCAACGAAATGTAAAGAATAGACGCAAGACTGTATATAACCAGAGGATGACGTATCGCCACGCTATATAATTGAATATAAACCTACAATACGTAGTCATTATTTTATGGAACAAAGTTGTAAAGCTTTATCTTTTCATTATGCCATATCTGATTCCTATCGTAATCTGTTCTTTTATGCATAATAACATATACAAAATTATTTCGATGTTTGTACATGAATTAATGAGTATATATATATAATGCATTGGCGAATTGACGATTGACGTGGCGGAGTGGGATCAGAAAGAGAAGGGATGAGAGAACGGAAAGAAAGAGGGAGAAAGAGAAAGGTATACAATATTCGCTTGTGTTAACTGAAAGCGTGACTTTAGTCAGTCTAGTTTCGTCAGTCTACTGCTGTCTCGCATATTTTTCAGTTTGGTCCTGCAGCGAAATCCCTATCTCTTCCAAGCCTGCTGTAAGGAACTTCGTTCCAATAATAGTTAATTAAAATAAAAATACGCTTCTGTAGTTAGCAAAACTCAAAAATAGAAAATGAATTATATTAAATAGTTGATGGAACAGAGCGTTTTCAATTCCATTATCCGTTACAAATTTAGAAAAAGAAATTTCGACTATGAAAATAATTGCTTCAAATTATGGTTTTCATACAAGTTTGACAGATAAAATGATAAACGAGAAACGTAGTCAACTAGCGTTCAACAGAATATACCCTCAATCAAATGTAAAAAAATCGGAAAAATTCACATCTTTAACATATTTTGGTCCTCTAACAGAAAAAGTTGCTAATGTCATACCTAAATGTAATATTAAAATTGCTTTCAAACCTAAGACAAAACTCTCAGGATTTTTATTCAATGCCAAATATATCACTTTAAAATTTCAAAGTTCAGGAGTTTATAAGTTGATTTGTCCTGTATGTAAAGGAGTATATATAGGTCAGACTGGTCGATCGTTCAAGACAAGATTTAAAGAACACCAACAATCTTTTTTGAAAAATAAAACGGATTCAACGTTTTCAAATCATTGCCGTGAAAACCATGACCCATTTCCACAAATAGATAATTTTCAAATCATGCACAAATTACCAAAAGGAACCAAACTTACTTACTTAGAATCATTAGAAATTTTTAAACTCAATCATAATGCAAAAGATATCTTGCTGAACGACCAGATTGACTTGATACCTTCTCCTATATTTAGTGTATTCAAACAATAACGACCTTTCTAAAAACATTGTATTGTACCAATTTGGGAAATTCACTCGATTAGCCCTTCTTGAAATATGTCCCTCTTGTCTATTTAGGTACCTGCAATAATTCTTTCCCACCCGTAATCGCAAATCTATACTTAATTCTGTATTAGGTTCTTAACTCAATCTGCCCGATGATGGTCTAGTGACCGAAATTGCAATCGCAGTGTTAAAATTTTTCAAAATATTTTGTGATAATAAACGTAGTAAATTCAAATTCAATTCAAACACTGAAAGAAATTTCTGGTAAATTCAACAAAAAAATTGCAAATACAACAGAAATTTCTGTTCCCACAGTGACTGCAGTGCAGTCTGTAAGATCAACGATTCACTTTCTGCTAAATTCATTTTGTTAAAGTAACAAGAATTTGTTGAAATTAAAAAACGGGTTCTACTACTATTGCAATCACGAATTGTTGAAGTTGCAACTTTAAATTGCAATTTCAACATTTTTAACTACATAATTTATCGTCTCATTCTGTTTTTTCAACAAACTGAATAGTATTGGATGTACCAAACATGCTGCTGTTACAACAGTATGGCCTGTTGGGAATAACACTTCGATGAGAGTTTAGTCTGCTATTCCAGCAGATTGATATGATTAATTGTATTCGTATTCTGTTAATTCTGCAGAATGTCTCGCAAATGAAAATATATAAGTCTGTTGAATCTACCAAATTTCATGCTCTTTGTACAAGATGGTTTGTAAAATTCACAGCATCTATTGTCATTGATGCAGGACATTACCGTTAATACAACAAGATATATTTCATTCATAGTATTTATATTACTTCATACAAATTACTACATACACACACACACACACATATATATATATATATATATATATATATATATATATATATATATATATATATATATATATATATATATATATATATATAATATATACTTATGTAGTAATGTGAATAGAGCAATATGAAATGCAATGAAATGAATATATCTCAATGATATTCATAATAAGTCATCACCAGGAATATGAACCAATGATACAGAGCATCTAGCAGCTATGATATACTTTGTTCTACCAGGACAATAACATAGATATAACCCAACAAAAAACACAGATATTCTTCTACCAGTTGAAACAAATTTTATCTATGACTTAATTTAAAATATTCAAAACTGAGGAAATTAAACTATTTATTGTATCTTCTTTGTTCTTTATTCATTTATAAATCATACTAACAACCTTATTATTTGAAATACGATGTTTGGAAAATAGGAAATAAAAGTATGTATGTGAATGTATAAAATATAATTGATTTATCAAAAAGTAACAAAATGAACATAACATCCCAATATCACACACATTTTCAACACAAAATTTTACAGATATGTCTGAGTAGGTTTTACATATATTTACCTATGTATATATACCCATGTGACATTTTTCTTGATTTTCAAGCAATAACAGGCACTATCGCTTGAAGACATGAGCCGTTAGAAAATGATTGACGCTTCATTAGGTGTTCTGTTTAAGAAATTAATGGCCATTTTTTCTGAAGTTCCAATACGTAAAGAAGCGTCAAACTTTCGCTAATATATAATTTGTTCAATTGATGGAGCATTTTATTGCTAAAGAAATTCCAAGAAATATTTACAAATATTCCATATCAAGAAAATTATCAAAAAATATATTTATATGTTTATATAGGTACATAAAATAATCTGAAGTAATCCATCTTAACAGATGATTCTTATCTAAACTGCTAATGTAAAGTTATTACAATTATCACAGGTACATGTTTTCAGGAACGTAATTTAGTGAATAGATACAAAAAAAATAGTTATAATTACTTACTCAAGCATAACTAAAATACAAAAATTTATTATAGTAGGCCTTGCCTTCATAACTTTTATCCAGAATATTCCCAAGTTCTTCTTCGTTTGACTTCACACTCACAACATAAGTCTCTTGAATCAAAAGCAGATATTTTTGATGGTCCCTCAACTGCTTCGTTAGCATTAAAATCGATGAAATGGTGCTGTTCGCCTTCAATCCTCAGATTGGTTAAAAAGCTGTCTGGCTCCGTAGACTCCTGGAAAAAAAAATTCCACACAAGACTAAAATTTTCAGAACATATCGATAATTTACTATGAAATACTAAAGAATTTTATACAAACAAATTGACACATTCAAATAATGTTATTTGAAAATAAAAAAATCATAAAATTGAAGAAAACTGTCTATAAAGTATGAATCCTAAAACATCTGCATTTTCTTTGTGAACAATGGAAATAAGAAAAATAATTTGTTGAGACCAAGAACACTTCCATGAGACCTCCTTAGAATTGCTTTATCATGAAGGAATGATTCGTCAAATATATTTTTTCATTTTTAATTATTTGATTTTCATTTATGACAATAGTCACGTGTGAACGTAGATCATATTTGAATTTGAATAAGTATAAGAAAGGGTGTTTCAATCCCTCTAATTCCTATTACTATATTAATAATTCAATTGCAAAAATTAATCGAAGTGGCATACCGTTTCAGAATTTGGCCCTAAAGATGTAACTGGAGGAAGAATTTGAAGGATTCATCTCCAATTGTTTTGATTGGCAAGAAATATCGTCCGGTCCCCTGCTAATGGAATGTGGTCTTTCAAAACGTCGTTTTGCATCATTACTAATGCTTTTGACGTGACTCCATTATCTGCACGAAAAATACAACATCAGTAATTTTTGTCTTAATAACAAAATACACATTTGCTGGATAATATTCAGAATTTTGATTACAAGTTTATCAGAACACTTACCTCTGAAAATCTCGACATAGTTTGTCAAACCCCAAGCTTTGAGAAAATCTTCTGTATCTGTATCGGCCATTGTTACGTACTCACTCAACTCAAAACGAACATGAATGTTTTAATACAGCCTCCGAGTTATTAGTTAAGGTTGAGAAAAGACGCGAACTGATATGCCCATGCGCTATAATAGCAGCGTGACAGATTCGTTCTGTACAATTTACAGAATAGTTGTTGTAGTAACAGAATTCATAATTTGACTGAATATTCTGCACGCTGTACAATTTGTTTTGTTAAATCTGCATGATTGTCTGCAATGTTTACCATCATAAAATGTTGAAAGAGCAGAATGAACTTCTAGGAAATCTGCAGCTCATCCTGCAAGTATTACAGATTCAAATCGTTATTATAGTTAGTTACGTTAGCAGAACTAGTTCCATAAAATCTGTATTATTCAGTTATTTTAGCAGTTGAGATTCGTTATGTCAGCAGAATGATCTGTTGGATTTTAGCAGAACTAATCTGTTGAATGTTATTGCTATTCGAGCAGCTGAATTGTTATCGGTGCAGTATTCCCCCTAGCAAAATGTGACTTGAAGATTTGACAAACTGATTTGTTGCATATACCTAATACTTTCGCTGAATTCACAGCAGTTCCGCTATTTCAGCAATAATACCTCCAGCAAATAGAACTGCTAAATATTCTTTTTCCGTGTTGTTGTCTACTTTTATCAATTTCTGTATCATAATTGAATCTATTGATAAGAAGAATTTGATTTATTGAGCTGTGGATAAAATATATACACACGGCGTCTGATTTTGATTTTCATACTACGCCGTGTGCATATGTCATAAGCACGAATACAAATAACAGTAAAAAAGTCATTTACGTATGTACAGCTTCTCCTGAAAAATCACCAGGCTGCATAGAATATTTTTTCAGACATCATAAGTCGATGCCAAAATGATATTTTCCACTTATGTTTATTTCTGCATCAAATCCCTAAAATGAATTTTTAATTTTTTTTATTTTTAGTGAAACGATTTTCTGAAATCACCGATACTTTCTGAATGAATTTTTTTTTGAATTTCACAAAAGAAAAAATGCAATACGCTATCCTATAAAAACTCAAAAAAATCACCCTATTCTACTATGGGTTGATTGTACGCCGTAACAATCCGTGCCACATAAGAGAAGTAAGGTATATTATGCAGAATTCATATACACAAGGCTGTTCATGTATAAA
>JARQZK010005210.1:32500-37500 GCA_030704885.1 Cynegetis impunctata
TATAGACAAAGAATTAGAGAAACTGTCAGTTTTGGACCAAATAAATCTGTCTCCAAACACATCCAATGGAATGGAATACTGAAGTAGCTAGAACAACAGTAGGAAGGAATTGAAGCATAAAACTGTCAATTAATCTAATTCTTTGTCTTTCATTAGGTGTCTATAGGTTTTTGGTCTTGTCTTCTTAAATTAACCATGCTTCAGTTGGCTAAATATTTTACCTGACAGTTTCCTCGTCTCTGGATATCGCTCATGATACATTATCAATGATAAAGCTATATTTTCATTCGCATCTATAAGACACACAGCATATCATACTTTTCGAAATGTTGTACAAGAATAAGTATTTCTTTGTTACCATGCCAATATTTGAAGGTTGATATGCTCAAAGACTTTTTGTTGTTGTCAGAGGTGACTCTTATCGTTTGAGTATGATCAATTTGGCTATTCATACTACAAGCCCCCTTCTGAATCTTTTCAAAATTACCTAACTACCTGACCTGTATTTTAGAATGGGTTTTTCCTATTCTAGTAATTATTTGTAATCATCCTTCTATCTATACCATTTGTACACAATTTATCATCTATTTATTTCTTGTATTCGATATAACCTACCAAGCTAGTTAGTCGAGTACTTAGCATACGCTGGCTAGTATTTGGGAGGTCTCGGGTTCAAACTCCGGGGCTGACTGTTCTGCCATGAGTTTTTTGCAGAGGTTTCCCCATGGTAATGGAAATCACTGCTTGCAAACTTATAAGGCGAATGCTGGGCCAGTATTAATCCTCTGAACCCTACCCACACTTCCTATGTTCCATAAATATCCCGTCTCAACTATCCTTAATGCACTTATACATACAAGTGTATCTTCTGATCTGGCTGAAGGAGTTAATCCTAAACTCCAGCAGCTCGCCCCCCTGACACATACTTGAGGGAGGAATTAAACACGTGTGTTACCTTCTTTTTTTATAACGGAGAAACATATTTAGTTTGCATTTGGCATCTGAAGAAGGTGAAGCTTCACCGAAACAAGCTTCATGTGTTATTTTATTTAATAAATGTGTACATTGTTTAAATATCTCAATTTCTTGTAAATGTTGCAAAAGGAAGTTTATTTTCACGAATTATACAAATTTTTTTCTGAATATGTATTTAACTATTTATAGTGAAGAAATTTTAATTTATTCTTAAGAAATATCGATAATTCTAGCTATACTGTAGGTACCATAATTGTCACTTTGGTCTATGCCAACAATGCAAGGGGGGTAGTTACCTACCCAAAACTTCAAAATATGCAAAATTTTCAGCCGTTTACCATTTGCATAGGTCTTCGTCAATCAAGCAATCAGGGAACATATAAACAAAAGCGAATCTCTCGGTAACATCACACGCCTGCCCATCCTTCGCTCCAGCTCTTAAAAGGTCGGGCGGCGACTTGTCACTAACCATTAACTTTTCGAGGCTTTAGAACAGCGAGCTTCAACGTTCAATCTTGATATGGGGGATCATTAAAACCGAGTAAAGTGTAACTTATCTGAAACCACCCAGCGTTGGGTCGGTTTTTACATCAATCGATAGTAGAAGGAATTCGGAATATGTCCTCATATTCGGGTCAGTGGCGGATGCGCCTTAGGAACGCCCGCATAATTATACAACTATAATGAGATCAATTAATGGAGAATTTCCATTAATTAGACGGTTTCGTCACTGTGGAATGGGTCGTGCCGAAGTTTTCCTCGGAAATTGATTCGGTGATTCTGCAACAAAACTCCTCTCTAAATGCCAGGTGTCTAAGTACGATAAAATGATAGAGATAAAAAAAATTCAATTTCACTTCCTTTCAAATTTCTTGTATATTTTGAAATAGAGCTAATCAATATATTTTTATCTGCAGCAGGTTCATTTTGAAGTTATTACGCCACTCATTTTGGTTCATTTGCGTAATGAAACTCATTACGCAACTACAATTTCATTACGCAACGCATTTTTATTGGAGATGAATTCAGAAACAAAAAGAACTCATAAACATTTTATTTGAACAAGAAACTTACAAAAGGAAAAGAAACATAAACAGCACAGATTCTTCTATATCGGATGGAAGGATGTCTGAATCACTGATTTTGATCAAGAACAGCAAATAATAGCCGAAAATTTTACTTGAAAGGCGTTGTTTACGAATAAACTGACTGGACGTCAGAGTTATCACGGTAATAAACATATTTCGTTGATACCATTCAATTCATTTTAACTTGTATATTTTCAGTTATAATATCACAAGAGCATCGGAAATTATCGATTATACTTCCGAGTCACGAGACGTATTTTGCGAAACATCACTAGAGCGCATCTCGAGTGATGTTTTAAGAAAATACGTCGAGTGACGAGGTCAATATAATCGATTATTTTCGTTTGCTCGAATTGGTATTCGTTACGATTATATAAAGAATAAACAACACCGCCAGAACCATATCCAAAGCGTTGCATAATGAATAAAAATAAACTTCACCAAACTTAGTTATAAATTTTTTTTATAGACGTCAGAAATCGCCTATATGGAAACATTCACATTTTGATACGAGTCGAAACACCAAAACGATTATACCACGTCGTCAAGGATATACTGACTTATCAATACGCAGTAACTATGCAAAATTCACGGATTCTATTGGCTTATTCACACAAGAGTTATATAATCAGTTATAATATTAAAAGAGCATCGAAAATAATCGATTATACTCCCGAGCCACGAGACGTATTTTGCGAAACACCACGAGAGCGCAGCTCGAATGGTGTTTTAAGAAAATACGTCGAGTGACGAGGTCAGTATAATCGATTATTTTCGATTGCTCGAGAGGTATTCGTTACGATTATATAACGAATGAAAAATATTAATTTTTTTTGACAAACGTCAAGACATCATCAATAGAATAACATTCTTGACACGAGGCGAAACACCAAAACGATTATATCACGTCGTCAAGGGTTTATTCACTTATCAATACTCAGTAATTATGCAAAATTCACGGATTCTATTGGCTTATTCACACGTGAGTATAATCAGTAGTAATACTATGAGTACTTCAAATTAATCAGGTAATACATCGATAACAGATTACTCTGTCAAACTGACACGATTTGTAATTATGCAGGAAGTTTGAGATGTAGGTATAACCGTATTTATTTTGAAGTACGCATTGTATTTGATACGATTATTTGTTGAGTATATCAAGTAAAAATTTCCGAATCTACTCATTTCTGAACAGTTATTGATAAACGTCAAAATTTAACGGTCCTGTTAATTTTCGATTGGTAGAACTACTCTATGTATAATCAGATATTATCGAAATTATACAACTGAATTGATCGTTCTGATTGGTTGAAAATCATATGAAAAAAATTATCGCAAGTAATGGCACAAGTGCATCAAAATAACCGATAATTTTGCATGACAGCGTGTTGTCAAAAAACTGCATGAGTTCATTTTCATTTTTGGAGAAAGAGCCCGACACCGAAGGTGAAGGGCTCTTTCTCCAAAATATGAAATGACCGAATGCAGTTTTTTAAAGACAACACGCTGGAATGCGAAATTATCCGGTTATTTTGATGCACGAGTGTAATTTTGGGGAATATTTCCCGAATAAACTTTCAACTTGTCAAACTGACGTTAGTAATTCATAAATTCTCGTCTTGTCATCAATAACCGTAATATGAACTATGCAATTATCGGTCTACAATGCAATTATCGCAGGGCTCTTTCGCTTTCTACAATGCAATTATCGCTGTAATTTTCGATAATTGCATTCCATATACAAGGGATTTTTGACAGGAGGGAAATATTCAGTTTAATTTCACGAAATTTAATCAAAACATTGCTGTACATTTTTTTTCATTTAAGATAGTCGTAGATAAAACGTTTAAAACATTGTCTATACATGTGTAATGATGCATCATTAGTATATTCGTATGCTTACGTGAACTCGTGTTACGCACTCGTTCACTACTTACACACTTATACACTAATAATGCCTTTAACCCACTCGAATAATTAATAACTTTTATGAAACGTTTTTGTATATAAAACAATAAGAAAAACTTAACCTATCCATAATTTCCAATATATAAGTAGAAAGGAGAATTTTTTTGATAATGTTAGCACTTTTTTAAACTATATAAATACTTCCTCTGAAGTAATTACATTGAAAATAATGCTGAGAATGTTATCTATATCAAAATACCTACCTATTCTGAAAGGAATATTATGGACTATTCAGCATACAGTTTCAAACTTTAATGTTTTTAAACTGTTTAATTCACAGAAAATTGATATGTAGAAGATAATTTGAAGATTTTTGAACTTGAGACAATTTATTTGAAAGTAGTCTTTGCTCAAATTATTACACTGAAATGAGGTTTCTTCTTCGAAATTAACCTAGATCATAAAGTATAAGTTGACTGTGTAAAATATGTTTTGTGTTCATTGAAAATACTTTCCTTGAAGTATTCTATATTGAAAATACTGACATAGGGGCAAATACACTTGAATTACTGCTATGAAAGTACCTACTTTTTGAAATTGATATTACCTAATATTAAGTTAATGAAAATGAAGCTCTGTTTTTGGAAATACTTCTTCGGAACGGATTAACTAACTTACGGAAAATAATTTTTAAAAAAAATGCTTTCTACGTAACAGAATATCTACTTGAGAAGACTTTGTGAAAAGTATGTCTCAAAATATTGCTAAACGAGAAGTTTGTCAAAATCATCACTGATATGCACACACTGCAAAGAGACATATTGGACATTAACAGTTACAGTTTGACATCATTAAGATTTGATGTTGACACAAGTTTTATCATAAACTTATTAGTCTTGATATATATATATATATATATATATATATATATATATATATATATATATATATATATATATATATATATATCAAAGTGACAATTATTTTCAACTCAACAGCATTCAATATGAAACGCCCCAACAAATA
>JARQZK010005210.1:40000-110000 GCA_030704885.1 Cynegetis impunctata
TAGTTTTTCAGTTCATCTACATTATTATGTTTCATTTTGTACACCTCATTTTTCAGAAATCCCCAAAAATAAGAATCTAGGGGTGTCATGTCTGGTGAACGAGGGGGCCACTTAACAGGACCATTTGTAGCAATCCATCTGTTTCCAAAGCAGCCTCGCAGCAGTCGTTTTACGCCACTGACATTATGTCCTGGTGCTCCATCCTGCTGAAAATAGATCATCTGACGAGCCTCCAGATCAAGATCATCGAAAAACTCTTCCAACACTCTTGTTAATAAATTAATGTAACGGGGTCCGTTCAAAGAACCGTGGTAGAAAAATGGACCGATAATTCTGCCTCTAAATAGACCACACCAAACATTTATACTAAATCGTCTTTGCGGATTGTGGGGATTGACTAGAAATGGATTTTGTCTACTCCAATAATGGAAATTCTTTCTATTATACATCTCACGATTTGAAAAATTAGCCTCATCGCTCCATATAATATTTCTATAGAAGTTTGGATCTTGTCTGCATTTATTCAAAAACCACCGACAAAGCCCCAATCGTCTCTCATGATCACCAGGTTCTAGCGTTTGCACTGGTCTTAACTTATAAGGAGAAATTTTATGTTTCTTCAGAATTCGTTGAATACCAGACAGTGGAACAGCTATTTCCCTAGATAAATCTCTGATGGAATTATTTGGATATACCTCAAAGTAGGATAAAACGTCAATTTCTGTATCTTCAGATATTACAAAACGTTTTTTAGTTCTCCTCTTCTCAAAAACTTTTTCATTGTTCCTTAATCGACGATGAAGCACAGCAAAATAACGCCGATTAGGCAATTCACGATCGGGAAACGAATTGCTGTAGTGTTGGAGTGCTCTTACGCTATTTTTCTGGCAAACCAAGTAGGATTCTAACATATCACATTTTTCTTCATGGGAAAACGGCATTTCGGAAAATATTCGAAAAGTAGTTGACAGTTACAATAATTCATGACATTGTCATGATATACTTGAGAATATTTGACAAATAGAGTTTCAAGGCAACCTGATTGCTCATAATAATTATGTTTTATTGAATCTAACATATTTTTTTCAACCACAGCGCAATGTTTTCTTTTTACTGTCTTATTTTGCTATTAATAACAAAATATTGTCATTCGTATGAATACCAAAAATGGGTGTTTGGACAATCATGTGGTTTTATTCGCCAAAACGAAGAAATTTTTCGTACTAGTGGAAGAAATAAATATTTCCACATAAGTCACTCATTTTCCACTTTAGGAAGGAAGATGATATTAGCTTTGTTGTTGAGAATGTTATTACGAATCGAAATGCATGAAAAAATATAGGGTGTTCCATTGAAAAAAATATCATTTTATGAAATATTATGACAACGCGACTGTCAATTTTTTATTTGTTTTCAGCATCGAGAAGACCAGTTTGCCCATTTAACCGAAATCGTAGCATCAATAATAACGGAGTTGGCAATGGTGCCGACTTAATTTGGAACACCCTGTATATATATATATATAACTAATTGATTGGGCCGATACTTGGTCAAAATCCATTATAATATTGTAAATGAAACTTCACAGTTTTTGATTTTCACTATATTTTGTTAACATGACAATTGTTTTGTCAAACACAGTGGCTTTTTCAGATGTAGAGTACATACTAACTTATACAATGAGAATATTGAAAGTTGAAAGAAGGGAATATACAAAAAGAATGGGGGAAACCTAAACGTAATCTCTTAGCAGGTATAGATAGTACAAAAGGTTAATGACATGGGAAAAACAGAACAGGCACAAATATTCAATATAACATTTAGAAAAGATTTAACAAATGAGGCCTCGGTAGCCCAGCGGTAAGGCGTACCGCTTGTAAGCCGAGGATGTGGGTTCGAGTCCCACCTTGCTCTTGGGTGTTGTGTATGTCCGGAATTTAGTGGTTCTAATTATAATTGTTGGGTAATGTACATCGTTTACATTACACTGGCCGTTCGGAACCGGCGTTAAACTGTAGGTCCCTCGAGTTAAAAAAAAAAAAAGATTTAACAACGGTATGAATTATTCATATCTAATTGGTCATTTAAAAAATTATTGGATTGTTTCATACTATTTATTTCAAGAGCTTCTAATAAATTGAGTTCATGGTCTTTCTTTTCTATATGTAATATTTTAAATTCACTATTACAAATATGATTACGTTCCAGATGCATAAGTAGAATCTACTTTTTCCTTGTTCTGATATTCGAAACCCAAAGTTCCTGCCAGTTTTACCAACATATACATTTGTACATTAATCGCTTATAGATCCCTGACTTATTTTGTGTTGTAGTATTACCTTTTGAATTTTTAATATGATTTCCAATATTATTTTGGGTTTTGAATGCTATTTTTAAATTTCGATTTGACAAAATATTTTCTAAATATGATATTGAATATTCTTATTGTACATTTCCTTCCTTCAATCTTTCAATATTCTTATTGTGAAAGTAAGTATGTACTAAATCTAAACAAGCCACTGTGTTTGGCGAAACAATTGTCATGTTAACAAAATGTAGTGTATATATATATGGAAATATATATATATATATATATATATATATATATATATATATATATATATATATATATATATATATATATGTATATATATATATATATATATATTGTAACGTGAATTCCCATTATGAAGTAATGGAAATCAATTTTAGATATTCTACTTGAAATATATGCTCCGGCTAGTTCAAATGTTTGGAAAATTCAGTTACAATTCACCTGATCTATTCACATACAGACAATGAAACAATACAACTTTACTAAAATCTCTATTGAAATTATTTCGAAAATTTGTTTCAAAGATCAAAAAAAAATATAATTAAAATGAATGAAGTTAATAAATAAAGTTATTTTGAGCTCTTATCAGTATACTGATCTGTTAGTCTTCTTCCAAGATCCTATTTTGAATTGGAACTCCTGAGGTCTTGTATTGGTTCTACCCAAACTTTTGTAGTCTTTAAATAGTTCTTCCCTGCTCCTGGGGTCTTAAATTGTTTTCCACAGACTTCTACGGTCTTGAATTCGGATTCCTGAGATCTTTTAAATGCTTTTAGAAGCTGCTGAGATCTTTGGAATATTCTTAGAAACTCATGAGGTTTTAATTATTTTCCACAAACTTCTGAAGTTTTAAAATTCGTACTCATGAGGTTCTGCTAAAATTCACATTATCGAATTTCAGTTCCATTAACTTTCAATAATAACTTGTTTGCTGCGTAGATTCCTATCCTTTTAAATCTTATCTACAATCGGTACTAAGTTCTTTGAATCAAATTAAAAAACTAAGACATAAGGAAAGTGTTTTTTTTTTCGAGCAAAAAAAACACAACACAAACTTTCATCAACGCAACAAGCAAAAAAAACAAGGTTTAAAAAGAAAATTTGAATTAAGAAAATAATTAACGTGAATACTTATATTATAGTATTACTGTTCCAGAATATAAACTTCGGAGACCATTACGAATATTGAAATGAAAATTAAACTTCAAGTTCACAAATATGATCTAAACTATTTAATCTATGGAATTAATCAATATGAAGAAACACTTACCGCTTCCTAGCGCAAACGATATTAAACAAAAATTTATCAAACTTTGAGAAAATTATAAGCTTAAAACTATTGCCTTTACAATATATTCTCTCGTCGTATCAATTCAATTCCCAAATCGAAAAAGAAATCACATTGTGCGTTGTCCGGCTTCGACGAATTTTAATCCCTCCTACAATTTGAAGTGACTTCAGAAATCATCGAATCTTCTTTACTGACTCATCTCGGCTAGAATTTGATTTAGCCAGTGGACGGTATTTCATAGCGTTACAATATATATATATATATATATATATATATATATATATATATATATATATATATATATATATATATATATATATATATATATATATATATATTTATATCAGTATAATATGTGTATCATATTGACATCAAAGTATTCTACCTACAATCTATATTATAGAATAAATAACATGAAGTTTGAAAATACTACTCTGTCTTGAATAATCTTCATTAGAAATAATATAAAAAACGTCCTGATGATAATGGATGAACGCCTTCATGAAGAAAATATTATACTCATTTTCTGAAACTATGCATTATAAGTATTCTGTAGCTTTTTTATAAATATCCATAATTCAATTGAGTTCAATCAACTAAACGGAGACTATAAAATTAATATAATTTCATTGAAGGGCATGTTTGAGGTTGATAAAAATCATTTGAACTTGAATTCACACCATCAAACTACACCAACTCAATAAAAATAATTTTTACATCATAAAGCAAGCAAATATTTTCCAGCGAGTGTTAGAACTATTACTCGAAAGTCATTCTGAAAATCCATATTAAAGCTGGGGCCACACAAACGGTTCGATTCATTAATTTTCGAGTTGTCTAAAGGCACTGTTCTACCGGAGGAACATCAAATCAATCAATCAAATCAAAATATGCTTTATTGTCTCAAAATTATACACTTTATTGACAAAGCGAAAAATATAAGTAATAAAAAATGTACAACATAAAAATAAACACGCATTAATCAAAAAATATACAAACTAAACAAAGTAATTCCTAGAAATAAAAATCACTTCACTTTTCCATACAAAATATATGGAAACTTTACAATAGAACCGAGAGTGTCAAATCCTCCTCAATTGAAGCTGATGCCTGTTATATCTATCAGTCAATGCTCAGAATAGTACTCCTCTATAGAGTAATAAGGTCCATCAAGAAAATAAGATCTTGTTCGTTTCCGAAAATTGGCCATGGAAGTTATAGATTTTAATTCATCTGGAAAGGGATTGTAAATTTTCTTAGCATTGTAAACGATGGACTTTTTTTGTTAATTCAGAGGAAGGAACAGAGAGGTGAACATGATGTCCCGAAGATCTGGTGGAATACCCGTGCTGTGACACCAAGGGTACGGCATGAAAATACTTATGAATTAAGCGTACAGATTCAAGTAAATTTAAAGAAGGAAGCGTCAAAATTCCATTTTTCTTGAAGTAAGGTTTCTAATGGGCCCTATTTTCAGTAAAAACATGTAACGAATTGATCTCTTTTGCAATTTGAGAATGGTGTCAAGTTGAGATGAATTACATGAACCAGAAGGAAGACCATTAACGAAGATGAGATTCGAACAATGCAAAATAGGCAATTCTTGTGGATGCCATATCTAATTCTCTAGAGATGGATTTAATGGTGAAACAGTTGTATAACATGCTAGTTTTCTAGTACTTGAATTATCTTATTTAATAAAACCAATATAATAATAAATTATTAACAATATGATTCATACTGTGAAATTATATAAAATTTGACATTTTCTCGGTATATTGAAAACATAGTATGTTAACATGGAAAAGTGTTGCTAACTGGAGAAATTTCACTTTATTTTACGACTTTGTGACGTATAAAATTGCACTTTACTATTAAGTACAATGAAATAGTTATTTATATACCAAGTGCGTTATATAGATCCTAAACACCCGGAGGGAAACATTCGGCCCGAGAGCCTTTGGCCCGAGGGATGAATGCCCCCGATGGGCGTTAGATCTAGTGACGCACGTGGTGCGATTTTATTTTTCACGAAAAAAATTATTTTATTGTAATGAAAAATCGATTTTGAAATCGGTTCATTGCTCCTATACTTTCCATTTTCCTTCTCATAGTAAGCATGTCATTTGTTGATATTTTGACGTTTGTGAATATTTTTGTCATCATATTTAGAGATTGTCATTGTTGTTTTCTTTGTGTAGTCTTAAAGAAATAATGGAAATGAAAATGAATTTACCCAAGAACATGCAGCCAAAGCTGCGAATAATTCATTGCCGAAGAAATCCAGAGTCATATACGACAAGGATTATGAAGTATGTAATCAATGAAAGTTGCTTCAATTCTCCTCGTACAATTAGCAGGCGTTATGATCCATAACGCATAATGAGTGTGTTTATAGCAACCGTATCTAGGGTGAAATAAACATATGATATACAAGTGAAAAATAAAAATATAAACAACCCGTCATAATTAATTTCTATGATTTTTTGCAACTGGTTCGAAGAATTTCCGTGGTTCACCCGACACTTACTTCTTGAAGTTTTGACTAAATTTACTGCCTCAAAAAAAAACATGGTTTGATGGGAGCCACTGAAGATGCCAAAATGTACCGGGAAAAAAAATTTGTCAATTATCTTCGACTACTCAACCTCTCAAGCAGGTTACCAATATCATAGGGCGCTATTAATATATCCTACTCGTCTTAAGGACTACATTTGATGAATTCACGCTTCTTTATACAATCCATCCTCTTCATTTTGAACAACAGATCATTAATCTCTTTAAATATGCCGAATAAAAATGATAATAAACCCCATAGAGGTCTTGGTGAATTAATATTTGGAAGCAATATTTTACCGGGAAGTCTGAGAAAGTAATTTCGAAATCCGGCAATGTAATTGATGACAAGCATTTACGAAGAATAGGAGTCATCATTTTGATGAAACTGTGAATCAGAAATGATGTAACATTTCTGCTTCATCATCTTGATTGAGTCGTATATCAGTATTCAAATGTCTTGTTTATAATAATAAATCTCCTCTTGTTTAACCAACTTCGTCTGTATATATATTTCCATTCCTGTTTTCTTGAAAATAATACACTATTGCACTATACTTATCGACAGTCAACACTCAGGTGCAGCAACGGTTTTTTTTATACCCCTTATAGACCTCCTGGACCACAATTTTTGAGATTTGTATTATATTTATTTATATTATTTATATATAAAGTGTTTTGCGAAGTTTGAGTTTTCTTTATTTAACCTGAAGGAATGTTGAATGTTTTTAAATTTTAGTAAAAATTTTCTGCCTTTTTGCTCTATGTAACATCTATAATACTCATTACAACTAAGCTTATAAACTGTATAGTTTTTTATCTTAAATATTTTAGTCCAGTCAATGACCATTTTCCCATGTATTTGTCCCATACAGCACCGATTTTCATAAAAAATTGGATTTAGCTTTCTACTTACCATCTATCTCAATGTCTACCCTGTGGCAGGGATTGCTTTGTTCCTGGGGGGTGGATGCCTCCCCTTCTTGGGGATGAAAAATTTTTCATTGAAAATAAGTACGGAAATCGATAAATTGACTAATTTTAAGCAACTTTTGTTTCATGAAGTTTTTTCTGAAAGTCAATACTTTTCCACATATTCGCGGGTGAAATTGTCGGTTTTCAGGCAAAAAAACCACGTTTTCAGAATTTTTTTCGCGAATAACTGGAAAAATATTGATTGTGTGATTCTTTGCAACCTTGACACTCTACAGCTCCTTCGTAAGAAGTCCATTTCGGCCGCTTCTAACCTTTGTCTGTCTCTTTTTGTTACCTCCCATGTCTCTGATCCGTATAATAGTATACTTTGTACAACAGTTTCATATGTTCTTTTTTTTTGTTTGTTTTTGGATATTGCTGGACCACAGAAGAGAGTTTAGTTTATTTATTGCTTGTTTTCCCTGATTAATGCGATGGGTTATTTCTTTTTTGCTGGATCCTTCTTTTGTTATTTTCACTCCTAAATAGGTGTAGTCTTGACAAGATTGAATTACATTTCCCTCTATTTCTAGATCATGCTGGGGGGAATTAATTGACAGATACTTAGTTTTCGAGAAGTTCATCTTGAGGCCTGCATCTTTGTAGGTTTCAAATATTTTTCGCATCATGTATTCTATATCGTATGTGTAGTTAGCTATTACGGTTTGATCATCTGCGAAAAGTAACGTATGCAGGAAACTTCCATTTATATCCAGTCCCATGCCGGCACATTTGTTTTGCCATGCCTTAAGTATTGCGTTGACATAAATTTTAAAGAGGGTTGGCGATAAGCAACAACCTTGCCTGAGACCTTTTGTCGGTTTTAAAACTTTAGATAGCCCCCTGCCAACTTTTATCCTACCGGAGGAACATCAAATCAATCAATCAAATCAAAATATGCTTTATTGTCTCAAAATTATACACTTTATTGACAAAGCGAAAAATATAAGTAATAAAAAATGTACAACATAAACAATGTAATTCCTAGAAATAAAAATCAGTTCACTTTTCCATACAAAATATATGGAAACTTTACAATAGAACCGAGAGTGTCAAATCCTCCTCAATTGAAGCTGATGCCTGTTATATCTATCAGTCAATGCTCAGAATAGTACTCCTCTATAGAGTAATAAGGTCCATCAAGAAAATAAGATCTTGTTCGTTTCCGAAAATTGGCCATGGAAGTTATAGATTTTAATTCATCTGGAAAGGGATTGTAAATTTTCTTAGCATTGTAAACGATGGACTTTTTTTGTTAATTCAGAGGAAGGAACAGAGAGGTGAACATGATGTCCCGAAGATCTGGTGGAATACCCGTGCTGTGACACCAAGGGTACGGCATGAAAATACTTATGAATTAAGCATACAGATTCAAGTAAATTTAAAGAAGGAAGCGTCAAAATTCCATTTTTCTTGAAGTAAGGTTTCTAATGGGCCCTATTTTCAGTAAAAACATGTAACGAATTGATCTCTTCTGCAATTTGAGAATGGTGTCAAGTTGTGAAGAATTACATGAACCCCAGAAGGAAGACCATTAACGAAGATGAGATTCGAACAATGCAAAATAGGCAATTCTTGTGGATGCCATATCTAATTCTCTAGAGATGGATTTAATGGTGAAACAGTTGTATAACATGCTAGTTTTTCTAGTACTTGAATTATCTTATTTAATAAAACCATTATAATAATAAATTATTTACAATATGATTCATACTGTGAAATTATATAAAATTTGACATTTTCTTGGTATATTGAAAACATAGTATGTTAACATGGAAAAGTGTTGCTAACTGGAGAAATTTCACTTTATTTTACGACTTTGTGACGTATAAAATTGCACTTTACTATTAAGTACAATGAAATAGTTATTTATATACCAAGTGCGTTATATAGATCCTAACACCCGGAGGGAAACATTCGGCCCGAGAGCCTTTGGCCCGAGGGATGAATGCCCCCGATGGGCGTTAGGATCTAGTGACGCACGTGGTGCGATTTTATTTTTCACGAAAAAATTATTTTATTGTAATGAAAAATCGATTTTAAAATCGGTTCATTGCTCCTATACTTTCCATTTTCCTTCTCATAGTAAGCATGTCATTTGTTGATATTTTGACGTTTGTGAATATTTTTGTCATCATATTTAGAGATTGTCATTGTTGTTTTCTTTGTGTAGTCTTAAAGAAATAATGGAAATGAAAATGAATTTACCCAAGAACATGCAGCCAAAGCTGCGAATAAATCCAGAGTCGTATACGACAAGGATTATGAAGTTTATAATCAATGGAAGTTGCTTCATTTCTCCTCGTACAATGAGAGGGCGTTATGATCCATATTTCCCGCTCATTACGCCCTAGGGCATGAGTGTATTTATAGCAACCGTATCTAAGGTAAAATCAACAAATAATATATACATAAATGAGATTGAATCCTCGCTTAGCTCTTGGTGAAACATGATTAAATATTATTTATTCAAATCAAACACTTGGCTTACTGTTTCACAAATATTATATTGAAAATGAATAAAATTCAACAAAAAGTTGTCAACATGTTCCGGGTAGTGAACCCATTGTCAAGACTAATACAGGAGAGATGACAGCAAATTATTTATAAAACTGAGGAAATGAGAGGGGACAAATGAGATTCTAATTGATCAATTACTATAGGTTGTTGATTTTTGAAAGAGCTGGTTATCTCTAAAGCTTCCAAAAGGTCGAGACGTTTTCCTTTATTCCCTGCATGTAAACATTTAGTTTTATCCATATCTTTGAAGTGATTGTTATGAATACAATGCTCTAAAAAACCATTAATATTCTTATTAATTAGAAGGTCAATTCTATTGAATAAGAATACTACTGGTTTTTCCGAGCATTGTATTCATAACAATCACTTCATAGATATGGATAAAACTAAATGTTTACATGCAGGTAATAAAGGAAAACGTCTCGACCTTTTAGAAGCTTTAGAGATAACCAGCTCTTTCAAAAATCAACAACCTATACTGATTGATCAATTAGAATTCCATTTGTCCCCTCTCATTTCCTCAGTTTTATAAATAAATTTGCTGTCATCTCTCCTGTATTAGTCATGAGAATGGGTTCACTACCCGGAACATGTTGACAACTTTTTGTTTATTTTTATTAATTTTCAATATATATTTGTGAAACAGTAAGCCAAGTGTTTGATTTGAATTAATAATAAATAATACACAAGTGAAAAATTAAAAACTTTTTGTGTTGACCTTTGTTATAATATATCCCTAAGAACGTACGGCACAGACTCGACGTCGAGTTCACACTTCAGCCTCAGATTTCACCCTTCCGATCCAATGATTCAATAAAACGGACCCGGGGGTAGAGCAGGGTATTCAATTTAAAAGTTCGGGGAACGCGTGACAAATCCGCAATTCGCAATCGTTTCCGGGTGTCACGCCGTGATCACGTGATGACACCCGGACTTCATTCGAGAAACTTATTTAAATTCCAAAGTTTCAATCGACGTAGGGTGGAAATAAACTGGGGCGCGATGGAGACATGAAATAACATCTGGTGGGCCCCGCTAGGGGGTTGAGTGTACGAAAGAATGCGTGGAAAATCAACCTCGATAATGTGTTTGTCTTGAATTACGTTGAATATGCGAAATTAATTATTGAACAGAATTTAATCGTGCCATGTTTGTAACCACTCTCCCTTTTTATATGCCCGAGCTAGCTGAGAGATAGGTTATATATATATATATATATATATATATATATATATATATATATATATATATATATATATATATATATATATATATATATATATATATATATAGGTTCTAGTCAGTTTTCAGAAATAACAACAAGATATAAAATTAAGGAATTTACTACTTTCTTATCATTTACAAAAACTTATCTGATCATTTATTTAATCTTCTATCGACGTTTTGTCAATTATAATCTAGGTGGATTGCACTCTGTTGATTGCCTAGTCCCCAAGCTTGTAAGTTTTCGTCCCTGGTTGTTTTGTGGTTCTAGTTGAGGTTATCCTGTAGCTTCAGTTAATTTTTCTTTGTGGTTCTAGCCAACGTGGTTTTTAGCTCCAGCCAAGGTTTCTTTAGCTCCAGCCAAGGTGACTAAAATAATTCGGGACAAATCAACATACTATCTCAAACTTAAAATCTTCCAAGAGTCCCTGTAGGGTATCGATGACCCAATTCAAATTAACATTTATATTGATCTCAAGCAAATATGCTAAGAAAGACAGTATATGTTCCAACATTAAACTGAACATAAGATATGACCACGTGAAATTTGCCATCGTTAGCCTACAAAAATCTTGTGTCAAATTGAAAGAGTAAAATAAGCAAATAAATAAAAACATTTTAAATTAGGAAATGTAGGATGATTATTTCAATATTGAAAGATAAATAATTTAATATAGATAAATGAAAAAAAGTGAAATGGCGGAATATGAAAAAAAAATGAACTCAGATTTTCAAGATAATGCATTTATACGAAACAATTAGATTTCTTCTCATAACTTACCGTCTATCAGACGCCACAGATACTTAATAATTTTAATATACTGAATATTCGTTCAATAGATATTGAATATAATTTAACACTTAACGATGTTACTTCTTCAACAGTTATTTGCCAAGAGAGGAAGATGCTTCACGTGCAAATTCGACGCTATCTCGATATTCTCGTCGTACGCAAGTCATTCCGAACTGGACGATTCTATTATTCATAGGTGAAACAAAACTGAGGTATCATTTGATAGCGTTTTGATATATTTGTTTTAAATACTCAATAAGTACCGTATTTCGAACTGAATAAATGAGTGTGCTATCGATGATTTAGCAAAATGTATCCGATATTTCTCAGGATATGAAAATTAACTAAGAAGTACCGTGAAACGGGATTACTTTGGCACCGCTGTAACTTTGGCAGTTATTCGTTTTGACTTTTGAAAATTATTTTTTATCCCTTTCATTTTTTTTCGCGTTTTTTTCAGGTTCCTTTATTCATTACAGGTTTAAACTATTAGAAAAATGCCATGCCACTACATTAAAAAGATTGGGGGCCGTACATACGGTACTACACCCCCCAGCAATTAGAACAAGCGTTAGCTGCCATAAGAGGAGGGATGTCTCAAGCCCAGGCGAGTCGCCGATTCAAAATCTCCTCTAAAATAAGTTGTTTGGTAGGCACACCAAGACAATAGGTCATCCGATTGTATTTACCAAGAGGAAGAGCTGTTACAGAAACACACGCTGACGACGGTCAGCAATTGGGGCTTTTCAATAACAAAGGTGGATATACGTGAAGTGCTACACAATACCTAGAAAAACAAGGACGCAGGGTGAAAGAATTTCGTAATAATACACCTGCACCTGATTTTGTTCAGCATTTCATATTACGAAATGGTCTAAGTGTCCGCTTAGCTTCAAATATTAAACGTGCTCGTGCTGCTGTAGGAGCACAAGAACTTAATGAGTTTTTCAAAAATATTATGTTATGGCATTTTTGAAGAAAAATGGTCACAATTAAAATTCAAATTGAAAACGGTGCCAAAGAAGACCTTTAGAGCAGTCTACTTTTTTATTTTAAACGAAATACATATCATGCCAAAGTTACCCCAATCGTTTGCCTACTTTGGCAGCCTATCAACAATTTTTTTTTCAGTTAACTCTTAATATTTTCTATTCAAATATTCTGCATTTACAGCCTTATTGACATTTGTTACAATGAGATTTTTTTCTTGTGGATTATTGGCGAAGGTTTTAGATTTATTGTCAAATATGTCCCGAAATCTGCCAAAGTTTTCATTTCGGATTGCCCCAACCATAATTTATTCCATTAAAATCTGGCGAAAAATACTATCTTAGTGACGGAGTCCCGCTGCTCAGGCGTTTTTTTGTTGTTGTCATATTATAGTGAAATACATACATATTAGTATGAAAAATTTTTCAAATGATTAACTGTTGATATTACGAGGGAAAAATCTCATCAGACATTGAAGTCGAACCAAGATAACAACCTAGTGGGCACACAAATCTGTTTATATAGGTACAGATATAATAAATATAATGAAAATTAACATTTATGATCAACAAAGAATACAAGAAATAGTATATTGTTTTATTAGGAGTAAAAGTGATACTTTTGTGGCGAGTCTAAATGTTTGTCGGCTAAACGCAGTGAGGCCGACAATTTCAGACACAGCGACAAAAATTGTTCTTCTCCGAATAAAACATGCGATTTTTTCCGCAAACGGTGTGGAAACAATAGAATTAAGATAATATTCTTGAAAAGGATTAGATGTGAAAAAAATCTATCCCAGCGAGCTGCATCAGAAGAGCAGGTTCTCATAACGTATCCAGTTTAAAAAATATATTCATTGAATTATGATTTTTTTCCAAATTCAAAAAAAAATGCGCCCTCTAATGTGTAAACAATATTTATTTCCTTCCCCGGGGGATCAACCCCCCAACAAATTCGTACTAAAATCAATCACATTCAAGGTATCATACGAAACTACTTACTCACAAACTTTCAACCCTATTTCTATAAAATTGCGCCCTTTATCGTGTAAACAAGATTTATTCCCTCCTCATTCGGGGGGTCAGCCCTTCAACCAACTCATATAGGAATGAATAGCATCCAAGATATTGTACGAAACTACCTACCTACAAAGTTTCAACTCAATGGTAACAAAATTGCGCATTCTATCGTGTACACAAGATTTATTTCCCTGGGGGGTTAACCCCCCAATCAATTCTTACCAAAACCAATCCCATCCAATATATCATGCGAAACTACTCACAAACATTTAATCCTATTGCTTCAAAATTACGCCCTTCATCATGTAAACAAGATTTATTTCTTTCCCCAAGGGGTCAACCCCCCTACCAATTCTAACCAAAACCAATCCCATCCAATATATCTTTCAAAAATACCTACCTACAAACTTTTAACCCTATTACTCGAAAATAGCGACCTTTATCATGTAAACAAGATTTACTTCTTCCTCCAGGGGGTCAACCCCTCAACCAATTCGAACCAATATCCCCTTGAAGATATCATACAAAACTACCTAGATACAAACTTTCAACCCTATTGCTACAAAATTTCGCCTTCTGTCGTGTAAACAAGATTTATTTCACCCCCAGGGGGGTCAAACCCTCAACCAATTCAAACCAAAAACAATCCTTTTTAAGATATTATGCGAAAATACCTATTAACAACCTTTCAACCCTATTGCTCCAAAATTGCGACCTTAATCGTGTAAATAAGATTTATTTTCCCCCAGGGGGGTCAAGCCCCCAACCGATTCGAACCAAAAACAATTACATCCAAGATATCATACGAAACTACCTATTTAAAAACTTTTAACCCTATTGCTTCAAAATTGCGCTCTTTGTCGTGTAAACAGCTCCAAAATACATAAGTTTATACATACATACATATGAACACACACACACACACACATATATATATATATATATATATATATATATATATATATATATATATATATATATATATATGTGTGTGTGTGTTTTTATATATATGTATGTAAAAATATATATATTTTTTAGTTGTTTTTACACGATAGAGAGAGATATAGTGAAGCAATGTGTATAAGTTATATATATATATATATATATATATATATATATATATATATATATATATATATATATATATATATATATATATATATATATATATATATATATATATATATATATATATATATATATATATATATATATATATGAAATTGAGTTTCTGGTGCCAAGCATCATAAAAAGTCATGAAACGAAAAACTATCTTGGTCCTAGGTCCAACTTTGCTAATCGCACCCATGTTAAAAAGCAGGTTTTCAAAGTGAAAACCTGCTGAAAACGTATAACTAGATTGCTTTGCTTACTGGTTTTGTAGGTATCAAGGCAACACAAATTGGACAATTCAACAAAATAATTGTCAAAAACATTTAAAGTCGTTTATCTACGCATTATAGGACTGAGCGTTTTTGGTAAATACCCGAGAATTAAGAAATAACTTGTAGTGAAATTATACAATTTTTCTCATAGATTACATTATGTCGGATTCGCAACTCAATTGTACGCCGCCCGACGTTCCTGATATTGCAGTCAGCGTACAAAAAAGTGTACTTTGCTGTACGCTGATGAGTCGTCAATTTTTGACGTTTGCGGAAAAACTTTATTGTCTTTGCATTTTCGCCATAATGATCCACACCTCCTCACATTATTCATTATCATCCAGATTTTGGAGTTTTTCAGTCAGTACATCCCTTGGTTGAGACCATTCTCCCATAACCCCCCTAAGTCACATAAATCCAATTCAATATTCGGATTTTACGCTCCAGCACCTTCTGAATGAATGCCGCGAGCAGTAAATAACCGAAAAGTCGTGGGACATTTCTGTCTTGTTACCGTGGTCGCGGCTCGTTACCGGGCCGCAGAAAACGCCGAGAGGTTTATCGGTTCTAGAGTTGAAATCTCCGCTAGAAGTTACAGAAAGCGAGACTAATAACGTATACGTAAATCGAATAGATTTGCCCCATTTATGCTGAGTTATTGAACGAAGAAAACTCTAGAGCATGGTGGCACGTCATTAGTAGTATCTTCACGTTTAATTGATATGCCATTGAAGTGTTAAGCTCATTAACGCTTTCGCGGTTTTCTTCTACCAGTGAAAAAATAACACATATTTCGAACAAATTTCTCAGTGAATTAAATATAGGTCTGAAAATGTGTCCGACCCGACATACTCGACCGACACGACAGACACAATTGATATGAAAGGACAGCTTGCTTGGCAATATTTTATCCGTTACTTGCTGATAATACGTTTAAACTATATTTTATATCTACTTCAAGTGGAAGAGAGAAAGCTACAGGTATGTATCATTGACTGATATGCTGCTAGTTTGTGTAAAATAGGGTGAATGGAATAATTTGGAATTGTACTATCTGTGAAAGTGGGTTGTCTGAACATAATTTGTTTACTTGTCTGAATATGGTGATGTTTCGTAAATTAATTTCATTATCTATTTTTTTTTGTCGCATTTTCCCATAAAATTCATTCTATTGCAGTGTATAGAAGGAAAGCAGGCAAAAGCATAAGAAGTTTTTTTATTCGTTGTAGGCCTCCTAGACCATGATTTTCGAGATAAATGTTTTATGTCTGATATAATTATATATATATATATATATATATATATATATATATATATATATATATATATATATATATATATATATATATATATATATATATTAAAACAATGGTTAAAAATAACAATTTACACTTTTATTATAAGAAATAACGCATGACGCACGTTTCGGTGGAACTTCACCTTCTTCAGATGCTAATGGCAAACTAACTATGATTTTCTGTTATATCGAAAACAAGAAATGACAAATTATGTATATATATATATATATATATATATATATATATATATATATATATATATATATATATTTGAATTGTTGTTGCCTGTGAACTATTTTCAACTTTTTGATAATCATTAGCAATAACAGGCTTGGTGAATCTCAAAAAACTCGATTTTATTAAAAAGTTGACGTTTCGCCACGACATCCGTGGTTTTTTCAAAACTGTTATATATATATATATACAGTGGCGTAGATAGGGGAGGGGGATCAAGGGGATCAATCCCCCCCATGAGCCGACGAAAATTATAATAGAATTGAATAAAAGTCTTCGTATCTACGTATTTAAGTATACATGAAATTTATTAAGGACTAGCACCTCTTTTGGTATTATGTATGTGCGATTATATGAAAATCATGTATAGATATGTTTTCGTGACGACTGTGCAATTGTGTGTGCAATATCTACTTATAATTTCAACATTATAATAAATCAAGAAATTGAATCGTTTTTCTAATTTTGGGTGAAGTAACTATTAGTTTTGAGCATATTCTATTCAATGTTCAATTAGTAAGTTTAATCGGTCACTTTGAGCAAAAAAACTTGTTTGAAAAAGTTCAAATGGGTCTAATAGAAAGTTTTCATTTCGAAAGGAAGAAGTCAACCAAAATCACCTCGTACTTCTTCTCTTTATAAATTGTATACTATACTTACTATTAAACAAAACTGCTCGAACTTTTATTTAATGGTGTAGTATTATATCTGAAACACGAGCAGTTTTGTTTAATAATATAGGTAGTATAAAATTTGGAAATAAAAGTGCGAAGAGGTTTTCATTGACTTCTTCCTTGGTCAATAAAATTTTCCATGTCACACACGTTTTTTGTTCCTTGTGACTGATTAAATTTCTGTTTACATAGAATATTTTCAATCAATATTTAATATTTCGAATATTTTTTGAGGTAGAGTAGGTATCAAACTATGAGTAATTTTTGGCTTTGACAATTTAATTACTCCATAACATTTTGAAGTAAATAAAAATTTTTTGTGATAGCGTTCAATCCATTTCTGGACTTGGAGAAAGATTTACTAATCATGAGAATATAGTCTAGTCAACAAGTGCTTTTTTTGTTCAATTTTGTTCATGACTCTCGGAAAAATATGAACAAGGTGTCATTCGATTCGAAAGAGCATGAAGATATTTTTTGAAAAAATTAAGTTCCGTTCTTGAAAATTGTAAAACTTATAATCAATTTACTGAAAGAAAAAATTATCTCAAAAACTAATTGATATTTTTGATATTTAAATACATATACAAAAAGAAAATTTTTTTTAAAAGAAAGTCTCCCGGAACTGTAGGATTAATATTTATAGTTTTCTCAGAGTAAAAATACGGCCGACAGCGGGTATTATGGCTTGCGAAAGTAGCGCCCATTTGGGACACTTTAACAATAAACATTGTTCAACTATATTAAATATTGAATTAAGGAATGAAAAATTTCAGGTTCTTACTGGATAGGTAAATGAACAATAATCCAGTGACAAAACATTTTTATCGCGATTTTTCAATTGGTTATGCAATAGTTTTTTGATGCTTGAACAAGAACATTGCAAGTGTAATAACTGTTAAACTATAGATCTAATACTTTTTTCCTTCCTTGGAGCTAGTTTCAAAAAAATGCAGAATAGATTCCTGTTAAAAAAATTTAATTTTTCAGTTTTTTATTAACAATTTACGCACTTTAATTAATCAGTACTTTCTTTTCTTGATTCTCTTATAAACAACGCATTTGTTTATAACAATTTTTTAAACAATAGGAGATGAATATTGAAAAAACAATTTCCATGTAGCTTCCGATAATAAAAAACGAATTAATTAATTAAAATTATAAAAAAAAAATTCATTTTGATTTTGCAAAACTATACCTACGTAAATTGTCAATAAACAACTGAAAGACTGAATTTTTTCAATGGGAATTTACTCTGAAGCCTTATAATAATAGTTCCAAGAATGAAAAATAATTTCAGACCCATAGTGAACATTTATCACACTTACAATTTTCATGTGCAAGTACCAAAAAATTGTTAATTAACTATTGCATAACTAATTCAAAAATCGCTATTATCGCTGGATTATTGCTCATTCACCGATTTAGTAATTGTCTGAATTTTTCATTCCTTAATTTTCATATTTAATATGGAAAAATAATTGTTGAATGGGCGTGACTTGCCCAAACCAAATTACACGTTTTCGGCCATATTTTTACCTACCTATCTGAGAAAATTATAAATATTGATCCTACAGTTCCAGTAGTTGGGTCTTTTTTTTGGGAAATTTCCTCTTCTTTTCGAATCTTTCTTTATATTTCAAAAATCTCAATTAATTTTTGACATATTGTCAAAGAACCAACCCTCCTTTTTTTCAGTATACCTATTGTTTACTTTCACAATTTTTGCTAGAGAAATTTATTTTTCTCAAAAAGGTCTATATGCTATTACGAATCGAATGACACCTTGCTCATATTTTTCCGAGACTGCTGAAAAAAGTTGAACAAAAAAGCACTAGACTAAATATATTAGAAAGATTTTCGATGTTTTTCAAGCATGATTTATACGAAATTGACAAAGCAGTTGATAAATTCATCAAAAGTGATGAGTTTTATCGAAAATTTCTTACTGCCACGCCTGCTGTTCTCGTAACTTGAAAGTGTGGAAGAAATATTTAATTCGTAAAGGCGATGTTAAGCCTAAAAATTCAATAATAAAGCTTGATGATTGCCTAGAAATTTTTTTTTCGAATATCAATATGTTGTTCAGAATATTAGCTATGCTGTCGGTATCGGCGTTTGAAGCGAATAGAAACGATTCAAAAGAGCACGATAAAAGAAGTGGACTTGTAATGACCCTACTGAATATATAAAATTCATTGCAAATTAAAAACTCATGTTTGTCTAATTTTTTATTTTTGAGGTTTGGCTGCTCTGGCAATTCGTCGTGAAATTGGAATCACAGTTGACGAAGTCATGAATGTCGAAAAACGCCGAAAACTAGATTTTCTTCTCTTATTTTCCCAAGAATATGTTCAATGATTTATATATTCAATTTAATATAATTTAATTTTTCACTAATTTTTGATAAATTTTTTCCAATTCAAATAATTTGAATTTTTTGCAATTTAATTCAATTTTTCTGCTTATTTTGTACTATCTACATGAAAGATTATTTTTATCAACAAAAATAGAACTTTAGAAGAAAAACTTATGAAATTTTGCACTAAGTCATATCCCCCCCCATCGCAAAAAGCTATCTACGCCACTGTATATATATATATATATATATACACTGGCGCAGAGAGCGTTTTTCGCGGGGGGGGGGGGATGTGTTAGTGCGAAAAAATATAAATATATATATATATATATATATATATATATATATATTTATATATATATATATATATATTTATATTTCTATATATATATATATATATATATATATATATATATATATATATATATATATATATATATATATATATATATATATATATATATATATATATATATATATATATATATATATTTATTATATAGAGTAATTGGAGGACAGTTGGACTGGTAGGAGAGACGGACCACTGTTCATAATTCCAGATTTATTCAGCGGATGATGCTTTCTCGATGATGTTAACTTTAGTTACAGGTCATTATGCAATAGTAATCGGTTGAAACGCGTTAGAGCGGGAACTAAGTGAAAATTAACAATTTCTTAAAATTTTCGGGCCGTAAAGTTTTAGGCGACTAGATTTGTGAAGATATTGTGACTCGTGGGGTAAGTAAAACGTATATATTTTTAAGTTTCACATAATTAGTTGCCTAAAGAATGTGTAAACAGTTCATCTAACGTTACACGTGGTAAATATACAGTGGTCCTTCTCTCCTCTCAACTGAGGACAGATGGACCGTATGTGTGTTGGATAGACGGTCCATTATGTGACATTATTTTTCAGTTTGCTGAGATACCTATGTATATAAAAAAAAACAAGTTGCTTATCCCAGAAGCCATTGGACAGAGGAAAATTCCATTGGAGAAATTCCATTGGAGCAGTGATACGCTCACTACAATGATAATATTTTGCTGCGTTTGCCGCCACATACTACATATTGTTTACATACGTCGGATGGTGCGTTTTTTAAATCCCTAAAGACGCATTATTATAATTTTTCGAAATCAACGCTTCTCGTGAACTAACTAAGCTTCAATTTGGGAAGAGCAAAAAAGACTGGCAAACTATTGGCCTCTTCTGAACCGATTCAGTAGAAGATGAACAAGTTGTTTTGAATGACGAGGAAGAAATTGAAGATGAACTAGAAGACTATGAAAATTTGTAGCTGGCTGTAAGGAATATTACAGACTCACAAAAAAAGATGATTGCATTAACTGCCTTATATGAGGTTGATGGCTGCAAGAGGGGTGTACATCCTTCTTAAATTTGTGTGTACCTATTGTGTGGCAAATACATCACCAAGGAAAATAGAGATGAATGAATGGTTGTCCATCTCTCCTCGTATAGGCATGATCCGTCTCTCCTACACTGTAGAGGAGGGATGGACTTTTGCAGAGTTGTAGTTTTTAATTTTTTTTAATATTTCTCGGTACGAACTGACATCTCCAGCGACCCCCATCGAGTGAAATGAGATGAAATTTGTTATACCTGGAATTGATGAAGAACAGAAGTAACGAAATTTTTTAAAATTTTTCCAATCACTGCCATTTTTACGTAGATAATTCTTGTTTTTTTCGTGGATTTTGAAAAATTGCCGAAATCCACAGATTCTGCAGAAAGAGTTAAAGGGTTGAGTTTATGTTGACTTTAAAACCTTTTTTTGGTTTCAACTCTGTTTCCCAAGCGTGCTGCTTTTTCTATTGACTATTCCATTCAAATTACATCTCCATGAGTTTTGCCATCAGTATCTACGCGATGCACTTCGCAAATTTTTTATGATAAAGGGTTGAAATTTGGTGTGTAGATTAACTTGATGTTGAGGCGTGCTTCTTCGTTGGTTTATATTTTTTAAACGTGATTTTGCACAAGATAATCGTTAGAATCAGATCTTGACGCGATGCATTTTGCGAGAAAAATACGACTTTAGTGATGAGGCTCTGCTCCTCACGAGTTTTTCATTCAACTCTAAAGTTTATGTTAGTATATCAATGATACAAAGTGTGTTGTAAGTTTGTCCATTACCAATAAAACTCGACAAAATGCAACAAATAGCAAGGAGTAAAGATTATGATAATGCTACTATAAACTTATGAATATATTAAAAACAAAAACAAATAACACTTAACCAAATATACCCACATATCAAATTACAAAAAAAAACTTACCTTTACTTCTGTTACTCATTTTGGTTCAATTTCTAACAAAATCAGCAACACACTCCAAAAAAATACAAAAGTAGCTTTCAGATCTTCATGACAAATCACTCAACTATTTTTAGTCCAGTCAATGACGGTAAAAAAAAACTATAAACTGTGTATTTATCTCATACAGCACCGATTTGTATGAAAGTTTGGATTAAGGTTCTACTTACCATATAATTCAAAGTCTACTCTGTGGCGGAGGTTGCTTTTTCTCTGGGGGGTGGATGCCACCCCTTATTGGGGATGAAAAAATTTCCATTGAAAATAAGTACGGAAATCGATGAACTAACTAATTATAAGTAACTTGTGTTCTATGAATTTTTTTCTGAAAGTCAATACTTTCCGACTTATTCGCGACTGAAATTGTCGGTTTTCATGCAAAAAAAAACACGTTTTCAGATTATTTTTCTCGAATAACTGGAAAAATATGCATTCTGTCGAAAAACCTGTAGGAAGCAAAATTATAGCTTATGAAAAACAAAGAAAATCGTGTATTTATGATGTATTCTGACTGAATACAAACGGAATTATTGATTGTCGAAAGTTGATTGGTATTTACCACTATGTGTACTCATCAATATACTAATACATATTCTAATTTCTACAAAAATGTGCTTTTGGTTTTTCCCCATAACTCGCTTAGTTTTCAAGCAATCGAGTCCTTCAAAAAGCATTTTGTAGGTTTTTTTAAGAGCTATAAGCTCATCTAGATAAATTTTTTTTTCAGACCTTATTTTTTAAAAGGTTCATGCTAAAAGTGCTAAAATAGGTACTTTGCGCGAACACACGCAAGCTTTAAACGGCCATATCTTACTTAATTTTTATCCTATAAAAAAAATGAAACGCAAACATTTTCAAATAAGAAAAACATACAATTTCGTACTTCACAAAATTTGGCTTATCATTAATAGTTTTTGAGTTATTTTGAAGAAAAGGCGATTTTTCACTAAATTACGAAAATGATTTTCTCTTTTCAAACTCAATTGTTTTCAAAAAGAAGTACTTTAAACTGGTCAAACACTCAGAACGTATTACAAAAACATAAAAGAAGTGAATTGTAAAGTGGCAACGATTTTTTTCAAATAGGGTGGAAGAGAGGGTGAGATATTCACTATTTTTTTCCAACGAAAAAATAGGAATCGACATTATTCTCTTCATAGCACGCTTAGTTTTGATGCTAGGAACTTTTATATAAAATGAAAATGAAGGTTTTTTTAAAGGACTTCAAAAAAAGTTTTATGAGTTTTCGAAAAATGCGTTTGTTTTTGGTCATTGTACATTGAAATACCAGTCAACTTTCAACAAGCAATAATTCCGTTTGTATTGGATCTGCATACATCACAAATACACAATTTACTTTGTTTTTTTATAGGCTATAAATTTGCTTTCATCATTTTTTTCGATAGAATGCATATTTTTCCAGTTATTCGCGAAAAAAAATCTGAAAACGTGGTTTTTTTGCCTGAAAACCGACAATTTCACCCGCGAATATGTGGAAAAGTATTGACTTTCAGAAAAAACTTCATGTAACAAAAGTTGCTCAAAATTAGTCAATTTATCGATTTCCGTACTTATTTTCAATGAAAAATTTTTCATCCCCAAGAAGGGGTGGCATCCACCCCAAGGGAAAAATCAACAGAATGTAAAAACTACAGAGGCATTAATGTTACTGCTACCATTGGAAGGCTGTACGGACGACTAATCAAAGAACGACTAACTGGGGTAGAAATAGGTGAAGAACAAAGTGGGTTCACGGCTGGACGATCTTGTGTCGACAACATATTTACCATTAAGCAGACTATAGAAAAAAGAAGAGTACGGAACCAAGATACACATCTTATATTTATTGACCTAGAAAAAGCATATGACACGGTTCCCCTCAAAAAACTTTACGAGGTTCTAGACAACAGTAACATACATGGAAAATATGTTGCCGCCATAAAATTGTTGTACAAGGGGTTAGAGACGAGGATAAAAGTTGGCAGGGGGCTATCTAAAGTTTTAAAACCGACAAAAGGTCTCAGGCAAGGTTGTTGCTTATCGCCAACCCTCTTTAAAATTTATGTCAACGAAATACTTAAGGCATGGCAAAACAAATGTGCCGGCATGGGACTGGATATAAATGAAAGTTTTCTGCATACGTTACTTTTCGCAGATGATCAAATCGTGATAGCTAACGACACATACGATATAGAATACATGATGCGAAAAATATTTGAAACCTACAAAGATGCAGGCCTTAAGATAAACTTCTCGAAAACTAAGTATCTGTCAATTAATTCCCCCCAGCTTGATCTAGAAATAGAGGGAAATGTAATTCAATCTTGTCAAGACTACACCTATTTAGGAGTGAAAATAACAAAAGAAGGATCCAGCAAAAAAGAAATAACCCATCGCATTAATCAGGGAAAACAAGCAATAAATAAACTAAACTCTCTTCTGTGGTCCAGCAATATCCAAAAACAAACAAAAAAAAAGAATATATGAAACTGTTGTACAAAGTATACTATTATACGGATCAGAGACATGGGAGGTAACAAAAAGAGACAGACAAAGGTTAGAAGCGGCCGAAATGGACTTCTTACGAAGGAGCTGTAGAGTGTCAAGGTTGCAAAGAATCACACAATCAATATTTTTCCAGTTATTCGCGAAAAAAATTCTGAAAACGTGGTTTTTTTGCCTGAAAACCGACAATTTCACCCGCGAATATGTGGAAAAGTATTGACTTTCAGAAAAAACTTCATAAAACAAAAGTTGCTTAAAATTAGTCAATTTATCGATTTCCGTACTTATTTTCAATGAAAAATTTTTCATCCCCAAGAAGGGGAGGCATCCACCCCCAGGGAAAAAGCAATCCCTGCCACAGGATAGACTTTGAGATAGATGGTAAGTAGAAGCTAAATCCAATTTTTTATGAAAATCGGTGCTGTATGGGACAAATACATGGGAAAATGGTCATTGACTGGACTAAAATATTTAAGATAAAACTATACAGTTTATAAGCTTAGTTGTAATGAGTATTATAGATGTTACATAGAGCAAAAAGGCAGAAATTTTTACTAAAATTTAAAAACATCAACATTCCTTCAGGTTAAATAAAGAAAACTCAAACTTCGCAAAACACTTTATATATAAATAATATAAATAAATATAATACAAATCTCAAAAATTGTGGTCCAGGAGGTCTATAAGGGGTATAAAAACCGTTGCTGCACCTGAGTGTTGACTGTCGATAAGTATAGTGCAATAGTGTATTATTTTCAAGAAAAACAGGAATGGAAATATATACAGACGAAGTTGGTTAAACAAGAGGAGATTTATTATTATAAACAAGACATTTGAATACTGATATACGACTCAATTAAGATGATGAAGCAGAAATGTTACATCATTTCTGATTCACAGTTTCATCAAAATGATGACTCCTATTCTTCGTAAATGCTTGTCATCAATTACATTGCCGGATTTCGAAATTACTTTCTCAGACTTCCCGGTAAAATATTGCTTCCAAATATTAATTCACCAAGACCTCTATGGGGTTTATTATCATTTTTATTCGGCATATTTAAAGAGATTAATGATCTGTTGTTCAAAATGAAGAGGATGGATTGTATAAAGGAGCGTGAATTCATCAAATGTAGTCCTTAAGACGAGTAGGATATATTAATAGCGCCCTATGATATTGGTAACCTGCTTGAGAGGTTGAGTAGTCGAAGATAATTGACAAATTTTTTTTCCCGGTACATTTTGGCATCTTCAGTGGCTCCCATCAAACCATGTTTTTTTTAATTTAGTAAGGCAAGTAGGCAGTAAATTTAGTCAAAACTTCAAGAAGTAAGTGTCGGGTGAACCACGGAAATTCTTCGAACCAGTTGCAAAAAATCATAGAAATTAATTATGACGGGTTGTTTATATTTTTATTTTTCACTTGTATATCATATGTTTATTTCACCCTAGATACGGTTGCTATAAACACACTCATTATGCGTTATGGATCATAACGCCTGCTAATTGTACGAGGAGAATTGAAGCAACTTTCATTGATTAAATACTTCATAATCCTTGTCGTATATGACTCTGGATTTCTCCGGCAATGAATTATTCGCAGCTTTGGCTACATTTTCTATGATATTCTTGGGTAAATTCATTTTCATTTCCATTATTTCTATAAGACTATACAAAGAAAGCAGCAACTACATTCACTAAATATGATGACAAAAATATTCACAAACGTCAAAATATCAACAAATGACACACTATGAGAAGGAAAATGGAAAGTATAGGCGCAATGAACCGATTTTAAAATTGATTTTTCATTATAATAAAATAATTTTTGTGTAAAAATTAAATCTTGTATGCACCACGTGCGTTACTAGATCCTAACTCCCATCTTTAACGTTAGGATCTATATAACACACTTGGTACATAAATAATTATTATATTGTTATATATTTATACGGGGAACCCATCTCTCATCACAAAATATATGACTAGAGTTTAAAAATGGTGAAGTCTTCCTTCAGGGAACAACAAAACTTCTAGGGATAAAATTTGATGAGCATCTTACATGTACGAAGTATATAGAAGTTACAAACAGCTACTTACATTCGGTATAATATACCATCAGGGCAGACGCGGATCCAGAGAGGGGAACTGGGGGAACGTTCCCCCCCCAAATGGCCTGGGTCCCACCTAATTGTTTTTATTGGGAGCTACTCGATTTACAATTGCCCAAAATACTTTTTGGCTTTTGAATATATAAAAGTCCCCCCCCCCCCATAAGTCGAGCCTGGATCCTCGCCTGCATCAGGGTGCTATCCATCATACCTATACCTGAGGAAAGACCTATTGAAAACTATGTTTATGGATCAAATGTAAATATCAATAACATCTTGGTAACGCCGAAAAAACTCATAAGAATTATTTTTGGACTCTAGATTCTAACAGTTTATGCACTGTATATCCTAGAATGCCTTCATTTTGTTCAACATAAAGTGAACAAGGAAAATTCTTCAATAATCTGAAAAATTATCAAACAACTTTCCAAGAGAACTGGTTATATGTATTCCTCGGCGCGAATTCTTCATTCTGAATCCAACGGTGAATTATATAAAACGTCAAGTCAACCCGACTCAAAATCTTCATACGTCTGTTTCGATGTTATTAGATCTCATCAATGCAGCTTATTTAACTCTGAGTGAATTAACAAATTTTTAATTGTTCCCAATACAAACCACATGTCAAGATTTAGTTGTATTATCGGGACGGGGTTCTGCATTTTCGACCTAAGCGGTGAATTTCTGGTTTTCAATATCCTTCGTAGAGGGTGCTCTGGATTGTTATCCGGATAGTAGTCCCGACCGCGATCCATTAACATTAAGAGCAATTTCCAAGCTAGTAAGTCGAGTACTTAGCGTACGCTGGTTAGTATTTGGGAGATCTCGGGTTCAAACCTCGGGGCTACTATGAGTTTTTTCAGAGGTTTCCTCATGGTAATGTAAGTCACTGCTTGCAAACTCATAAGGCGAATGCTGGGCCAGTATTAATCCTGCGAACCCTACCCACACTTCTTATGTTCCATAAATATCCCGTCCCACCTATTCTGAATGCACTTGTACATACAAGTGTATCCTCTGATCTGGCTGAAGGAGTTAATCCCAAACTCAAGCTGTCAGCCTCCCTGTCAAATACTTCAGGGAGGAATCAAACAAGTGTGTTTCCTTTTTTTTTCCATCAAAAGCCAAAATGATTTTCGTTCCCTTTTAATTTCGCAGAACACGAAAAAACAATATTCCGAGGCTCATCAAAAATTTGATTAATTAATTGGGTCGATACTTGATGAAAATTCATTGTAATATTGTGAATGAAACTTCACAGTTTTCGATTTCCACTATATATTTTTGTTTACTTTGAATACAGAAACTACAGCTAAGAAGATTTGTGTAGGGCTTCTCTGAGGATTAAAGGACAATTAGGTAGATGTTGCCAGATTAAAATATTCTAATATTTTCTGCAATTCGCATTGTGATAACTTTCCCCATTGACAACTTGCCCTGGTCACAATTAACATATTTGAGTAAGCATTTCGAAAAGGGTATTTTCCTTCTATTTCCAAAGGAAGAGTGTGAAATTTTTTATGATGGCACATCATAATTCATTTTTATTTGAATTATTTTTGGTGATGTTATTATCATAGGAATATTTGAAGAAAGATAGCACTTGAATCAAATCAAAGTAAAAAAAAAAATTCAAAATATTTTCTCCGTATTATTTCGAAAATGTTTTTGAATCTACAACTTCTAAAACATCTACTATGTTTTATTGCGCCGAAGTTTCCACTATTTCATCTGATTTTTAATGAAGTATATTCAACCTAACCTCTGCGGTATAGCCACATTATTATAATAAAACTCATAGCGTTTTGAAGTACATTTAATTTGTTTTTTGTTATCACATAGCGTTGGCTGTTAAACTGCTTATAAATGTGCTCAGGGTTGACATCTTGCCGCAGAAAAAGCACCGACGCAGTCCTACCACAAAAACGAAAACAAAGAAACCAATTGCATGCTCATATGAGGTATAAAGAATTTAATTATTCCCTACTGTGGTCTAATTCTTTACTTTTCAGTAATTTAAATTGTTGGAACGAAACCCGCTTACTGCAAAGAGAAGAACGCCGCTCTGGGATAAAGTTTTACACGCATTTTTCACATCGTCTCGACCGTGTTGCCGCATCTGCCGAATTTTCTGGAATTAGATTTTAGATACCTAACTAAAAAAAAATGTATGAGCAGCAGAGCTCGGCCAATAAAGTCGTATTTTCCCTTAATTTTTTCTATTTTTATATACAAATTCTCTAATCCCAAAGTCAATTTTTAGTTACTGTACATGTCGTATGAAGATGAAAACCTGCAAAAACTCATGAAATATCCAATAAAAATTTCGAGTATAGGAAAAACATTCGAAACCTTCAAATAGCACCTCCCAAGATCAACCGAAGTCGTACAAACTTTTTTAGTTCCAACCGAATTGTGAGTGGCTGTAAAGAAAATCCCAGTTTTCACTTTCCTAAAATAAATTCAGTCCATGTACCAAATTTTAACCATAATTCAATCAGCAGCTGTGAAGGAGCGCAAAACTTCAAAAGAAAAAAATGGGAGATCTCTCAATTCAATAGTGTCGGTTAAGTAAAAGAGTTCAAATTACTACAGTGCACTTCACTTACATCAACTCAATTTCAGCCACGTATCTCATAAGCAATCCACGTACAAGTTTTTATCCCTCAGCTCAATCAGGAGTTTGGGTTTTTTAACTCCACGTGACCTCCAAAAATTCCTTGAAGGCTGAATTTCGGATAATTGATTGTAACATATTTTGCCAACGGTTTGAAAAATTTTCGCTCATACTCCTTTCCGCTACTACCTTGACCAGAGTTGGTGCCTAAATTTTGACTGAAATTTACCCAAATTTTGAGTGTATTCTGCTTCTAGAACAACCCTAAATTTCAGTTCATTTAGTCAGATGGGGGCAGTTGGCGCTGTTGATTTTCGATATATTACAATATTTTTTTTATTTTCGGGAAAAATACGAATATAAATTTTTTACATTCATCTAAAGTTTAGCATAGAATGAAAATATTTCTTTCTTTCATTCTGAAATGATTTTTTACACAAGAAATATTGATGATTAGGTAATGTGTAAGAGAGGTAAGAACATATATACCTAATAACTACAAATTTTATAAATTTTACTACAAGTTATTTCTTAAAACTCAGGTACAGTCCTATAGGTAATGCGTAGATCAGTGACTTTAAGTGTTTCTGAAAATTATTTTGTTGAATTGTCAAATTTGGGTTGCCTTGACATTTACAAAAAAGTAAGCAAAGCAATCTAGTTTTACGTTTTTTCACATCTAATCCTTTTTAAAAATATCATCTCAATTCTATCGTTTGAACACCGTTTGCGGAAAAAATTGCATGTTTTATTTGAAGAAAAGCACTTTTAGTCTAAAATTGTCGGCCTAAACATTTAGTCTCGCCACAAAAAGTATCACTTTTACTCCTCATAAAACAATATACTATTTGCTTGTACTCGCAATAGTAGAGTGCAATTTTGTACGTCACTAAGTCATAAAACAAAGTGACATTTTTCAAGTAAGCAAAACTTCTCCATGATAGCAACACATACTACGTTTTCAACATACCAAGAAAATGTCAAATTTTATATTATTTTATTCTGACATATTTGTCAAAAATACAAGTTCAACAGAATAAATCATAGTCTAAATATTTTTTAGTATTTATTTCATTGAATAAAATAATCCAAGTACAAGAAAAACTACCATGTTATACACGTAAGAAAAGCTATTTCCATCATACCTATACTAGTATAATATACTGTAGTTACTTCGTACGAAAAGCATTAGTGGGAGGTTGACAATCTTTTTCTAAATATTTCTATGCACTAGAGACTATATAGAAATAATAAAATTCTTAATTATCGGCCCTGTTCTGAAAAAAATATTAGTTTATGTGAAGAAATGGAAATCAGAATATTCTTTTCACTCCAATGAACTAATCAAACCCTAACTATTTTCATCATATTTTGTCATATATGTTAACAATTCACTCGATCAATATCCAGTTCTTTTCTTCTAAATTCCAGTGCAAGTCGGCTCCGTACATGCAATCCGACAACGCCGCACTCTAGCAGAAGCGACCGGCCGGTAACTCGGAACGTGAGATAGGAACTCGTAATGTACTTAATGTTTTATTTAAATGATGTTGGCGGCGTTATAAATCAAGGGACCACCCGGGTGGCAGCGCCGCAACCGGACACCGCCACTAGCGCCAAAAATGTTAACAAGACACGGGGACAACTGCCGGCCGACGCGGCTAAATGGGGGGGGGGAGATTGGGGGAAGATCAGAGGATGACAAAGTGTTTGACGGGGAAGAAGGGGGAAGGTGGTTTACTAGATTCGGGATAAGGAAAGGAATTTCAGGAATTTGAGAAAAACAAATTTATTTTTATTTTGAGAAATATAACGTTTGCATATATTCTTTGCAAACAGTTTATTTTCACCATTATATCAGTTTGCTATTCTACTTGAATCAATACTAAGTAGCAAAAAATAGGCAAAATATTTTTTTGTGCTAGGAGACGTCTCGACTACGAAATACGAAATAAAGGGAGTTTCTGAAAGATTAAAAATAACAACATATGGGATAGAACAAAATGTATAGTTTCTTCGAAAAAAACGAGAAAAAATTTTATTACGACCGTGTTGCCACATTTTTGAAACTTTCCTGAATTTCGTCATAAATTGTTCATCATTAAATTTCTTTCAAATCAAACAATTGACAAATTCCGCAAATGATATTTCAACCAGGTGTCTTGATTCAATTTTCAGCAATATAAAATTATTAAATTTCATTTAATAAATTTACTGTGAAAAAATAATGTACCAGACAGAATCAGCAAATGATCTTAAAAACTAGCCTATTGAATGTTCTTTCGAAAACGGTATAACTTTTGTGGTTTTTTCCTTTCAAAAGTCTAAAAATTCCAATCTTTGTCATTGAAGTCGAAATACACTGCGCCGCAAATTTAACGCATACATTAAATATTTCCTAAGTTTTGACTGAATATTTTCTCAGGCGGTAATCCGATTTGAATAAATTTTTCACCAAATTGTAGCTCCGTTCTTTGAGAAAATGCAATAGTTATAAGATGATCAGAAAAAAATGAATAAACTTATTGTACAGGGTGTTTGAATAGCGACATGTTTTCTTCGTCCAAGTTTACATCCTTCTGCGGGCAATATCGGGTAGCTCAGGCAGAAAAAAAAAAAAAAAAATAGACGGTGTTATGATCGCATGTCTTCTGAGTAATTTGTTTTTCAATCGTCTGTTTATCTCGAGCCACTCGAAAGATATTCATGTTTTTATAACCGCTCACACTTTTCAAACGAAATTTTTTAAAACTTTTTTGTTAGTTTGGGAAGAAGGCTGTGTATACAAAATTTCTTTACAAGTTAAAACTGTGTTTATTTGATTTTGTATGTCTCCCATACTATAAGCCCCTTCTTAGGGGCCTCGGTAGACCAGCGGTGAGCGACTACCGCCTTGTACCGTTTGTTGACCGAGGATGTGGGTTCGAGTCCCACCTTGCTCTTGGGCGTTGTGTATGTCCTGAATTTAGTGGTTCTAGTTATGAGATTGAGTGTTGGGTAATGTACATTGTTTACAAGCCCATTGGCCGTTCGGAACCGGCGTTAAACTGTAGGTCCCTCGAGTTAAAAAAAAAATAAGCCCCTTCCGAATATTTTCAAAATTACCGAATTACCTGACTACCAGTTTAGAATGGGTTTTTCCTACTTTACTAATTTGTAACCTTCCTTCTATTTACCCTTTCTACACAATTTGTCATTTATTTATTTCTTGTATTCGATATAACGGAGAAACTTATTTATTAGTTAGCATCAAGCATATGAAGAAGATGAAGTTTCACGGAAACGAGGGTCATGCGTTATTTTACTTTGTGTATATAAATGAATATGTATATTGTTTTTATAAACCATTGTTTTGATTTCTTTATTAATTTACATCATGTATTAGCCCATTCAATTCAAGATAAATAAATGAACAAAGTTGTCAACTTTTTATGAAATTTCGTTTGCACAGTCTCCTTCACAAGTTAACAAAAAAGTTTTAAAAATTTTCGTTTGAAAAGTGTGAGCGGTTATAAAAACATGAATATCTTTCGAGTGGCTCAAGATAAATAGACGATTGAAAAAAAAAATTACTCAGAAGACATGCGATTATGACACCGTCTATTTTTTTCTGCCTGAGCTACCCGATATTGCCCGCAGAAGGATGCAAACTTGGACGAAGAAAACATGTCGCTATTCAAACACCCTGTACAATAAGTTTATTCATTTTTTTTTGATCATCTTATAACTAACACATTTTCTCAAAAAACGGAGCTACTATTTGTTGAAAAATTTACTCAAATCGGATCACCGCCTGAGAAAATATTCAGTCAAAACTTAGGAAATATTTAATGTATGCGTTAAATTTGCGGCGCAGTGTATTTCGCAAGTAGCACGACTTCAATGACAAACATTGGAATTTTTAGACTTTTGAAAGAAAAAAACCAAATGTTATACCGTTTTCGAAAGAGCATTGAATATGCTAGTTTTTAAGATCATCTGCTGATTTTGTCTGGTACAATATTTTTTCACAGTAAATAGTCAAACTTTACTTAAGGTTTTCGGATTTAAATTAAATTGAAACAACTTGATATTTTTTTGAGGTTAGCGAGCTAGTTTTTGATGAAATGATAGGTCGATTGTCTCATCCAATTATTGATGATAGCACAAGAAAAAAAAACCATGAGTTAGAACTTATTCATATTCAAAACAGGCGGGAAAATGAGCAAAAAGTATAGATTTTTGAAAAAAACATAAGAGTGGCAATATCTCGGAAACCAGAAAACTTTTACTGAGGCCATGTTGATGTTATCTGATTGACCTGAAGCTTATCTAACTCCATTGTCACTCTGGCGTGTTATTTACGGGACACCCTGTATATATATATATATATATATATATATATATATATATATTTATATATATTATAATATATATAAAAATATATTTATATATATATATATAGATAAAAAAATATATAAATATAAATATATATATATATATATATATAATATATGAGAATATTATAAGGATATTATTATAGGTTAGGTACATATTATTTTGAAGTGCAAAATTGAGTTTGATTTTTATAAATAATTAACTTGATACTCCTATTACGATAGTCAGGGATTTGAAGGAAATTTTTTAACATTTAGCAAATTTATTTGTTGGAAATTGAACCAAAATCAGTTAATAATGTACCTATATGTTTGTTTTTGTAATTTGATATGTGGGCACGTTTGGATCTTATTTGTTTTTCCCTTTTTTTTATCGAAGATTTTATAATAGCTACAAAATCAGCAAAATACTCTCCAACAATAATAAAAAAGTAGCCATCAAATTTTCACAAAAATTCTTCGAATTATTTTCTAGTGTAAAAAATAAAACTACACCTAATAAAAAGCATCAGGAGTTTATAGACTCAGTTTTAATGGATTAATAGCTGTTACATAAGGCAAACGGAAGAAATTTCGCAAATAGATTCGAAGAACGTCAATATTTCTTTAGGTTAAATAAAGAAATCTCAAATTTAGCAAAACACTTTTTATATGCAAGTCACACATTTCCAGGCATGAATCAATAATATAAAAATTTGATAAACAGCTCGAAAAATTAAAAAACTCAATGTTTAGGAATCTATAGAATTCTATAAATATAATAAAGATTACTCAGTCAATTTCTTAAATCACAAATACAGATGTACGGAATTTTCTATTATTCGATATTTACTAGAATGAGTTATTTTATATTAGTTGTAATCCCTTCATTTATTAAACTTAAAATATGAGATTTCCAATTAATGATAATCTTCCAACCCCTTCCTTTTTATACCTGTCAATGTTCTGAAAACGTTTAATGCAAAAAATATTCACTTGTTTGAAAATATATCAGAACTACGATACTGAGTGGTAACATTTAAATAAAAATAGTAAAAAGGAATAAATTATATTGTTTCGTTTTTATGATTGAAATTCATTATCTTATCACAAAATAACGGACAAATATCCAATATTTCGAGGTTTTATTTGTGATGCTTGGTGCTTCGCAAGTTGGACACCCCTGATAAATAGCAAAAGGAACTATTTCTTTTGATGATACATAGTTCCTAATTAGTCAGGATGCATATCTCGTACTAATTCTGCCTTCCGCTAAATAAACAATCAAGCTTGATTGGAAATAATTTGATAAGAAATCCAATAGTTAGTTTTAGATGAATATATTGATGTCGTAATTTTTTTTTGGTGGAATATAATGATAAAAATTTTATCATCGGTGGCTTCATTTCCAATTTCGTAATTCGTTATTGAATAACTGGTCCAGGAGGAAATAGCTATCTGCTGAAATATCTGAGTTTTATATTTTCGTGGTCATTAATTGTGATGAGATAGTGAATACGAATCACTTATTTAAATCGATCAGATCTTCACTTGGATTAAAATGATAGAATATCAATTGGAAAAATCATTAATTTAATGATATAGATTCAGGTATCGAATTCATTAAATTTTTACAGCTTTGAATTAATCAAAATGAACCTTAAGCTTTTATATTCTAGCGAGCAACCAATCTCGAGAATTATTGAAAATGAAGACCATAAAGGAAAATATCAATTACAATATAAATTGTCATTTGAGTGGCTCACATCGGGACTTTCTGTATATTTTGGTATATCATCATTCAAATCATGATTTTCAGCTAAATATTATAATTTTTGATTAAGCAGTCCAATAATAATACTTGCGTACTAAACTAGCTAAAAATGACGAGCTGCTCCAAAATCGGACGAATACGTAAGCAGCTGTTTGTGAGAAAGTATATAGGTATATAGGTATCTATTATCATATCTTTATAATGCCACACTCACCGCATGTGCGCCCCGTAAGTAAGTATACATGTAGGTATATATGTATACATAGGTGTACCTATGTACAACAGTGAATAGCTATATATATTACTAATATTATGACTCCGAATATTGATATAAATATTGCACACGTTAGCGATGTTAATGTTAGGCGCTCAATTGTTGTGTGTGCTTATGCAAACTTAGAAATGGCCTACACATAGTCATGGTAGCAATTTACATTTCTCCGAATCCAAAATTGGACGAGAATATATGATATGTTCTTATTTCAGTTACCATAAACCTATAGTTTCAATCATAAAAATTCCTGAATAACCTACATGTATTGTAAGATAATAAAAACATTTTAAACGGTATTAACTTCTCATTTATTCTATAAAAGAAAAAAATTTGTTTTCTTGTCGGTCACCGCGCTCAAAAAGTATGACTTGAATTAATATCAAAGAAAAAGAAAAAAAATACTGCATAAATAAAAAATAAATTAATAATTGTAATTGCAGTATTATAATCAGTTGATAAAAATGCTATTCAATAGCTTCACTGCGGCAGTGCCCGAGCGCCACACGTTTTTTCTTCTTCTCCTCTACATCCAAATACTTAACCACAATTTGGAGGGGCGGTGGAGTTTGCTAAAAAAAAGAAATCTTTTTATACTTACATAAAAATTGCAGATTAAGGAAAAAAGCTCATACCTTGTCACAAATTAAAAACAGTATTTATTCTTTCTCAAAATGAATAAAATCTCAAAATAATCACATCTTAATAGAGTTATATGTACAACAAAATTAACTTTTATGAAAACAAGCAAAAACCAAATGTTGGCTTAAATGTTCCATTGTGAAGTTTTGTCTTCTATCACTTAAAATGTTTTTATAGTCTGAAACACTCCTTTCTACGTCAACACTCGTGACAGGAGCATATTTTAATTTTACAATCACATCCGGGGTCATTTGAAAGTCCGGATTAGCATTTCCTGCCAATAGGTACCCATGCAATTTTTTTTATTTTTGAAAACCATTATTCTTCAACAATGTATCTTCTAATTTTTTTGTACTACCTTTTTGATTATCACATTATCTGTGCTATAAGACGTTGCTTCGTACCAAATTTCAAGATTCTGAGTTCACGCGAAGATTCCCTTGCGAGTGTCTAAAATTTGCGGCATATACGGCTGTATCTTTTGATTGCGTTGGCTTAGAAGTTTTCACAGCTCCAAGGGACAGTAGACCAGAGTATTTGATATAAATTCCAGCTCGATACCTCTTACATACAGAGAGACGGACGGACGGACGGACAACAAAGGGTTCCGTTTTTTCCTTTGTTAATAATTACGTGAGGTGTTTAGGGGGAGGGGAATCGACAGAAATCTCACTCAATCTCACGTGGGGTAGGAGATCTCGGCAAATATCTCGTAGTTTTTTCCGCAAATAAAAAATTGGGTAAAAAATATTTCTCCACTAAAATATGGCTAAATCATAGATAGAAAAATGTATATTAACTACAAATAAATTACATTGTTTGGAAACAATCTATTCATTTATTAAATATGAACTATTGTTCCAACATTATTCGTTAACTATTAATGAATATTAATTAAAAGTTAATAAATTTTCTTTTGGAACGAATATTTTGTTTTCATATAGGTACCGTAAAATGGAAAGATTATTCATAAAAATAATGCTTTTATAATAAATATATGATGCACTAATAATTTTCACTGAAAAAAAATTCTTTATGGCTTATTACAACAATTGTTTTATTATTAATTTATTTTCTCTACATTTCAATAAAATATTACTAATTTACTTGAACTAATTGAATTTTTCATTTAAGTTATGGCGGAATAAAAAGTGTTAAAGTAGTATTCACACTTGAGATCATACATGAGTCTCCGTTGATTGAATTAGAGTGAATATTTTTTCACAAATCTTAGTAGTTCCTATTTAGGTATTTTATTGTTAAAAATATTGAATACTAGTCTTTAATTTACATAATAACTACGCATTTAAAAAATCTCACGTGAGATTCGAGGAGGGGAGAGGGGGCCGAGGAAAATCTCACGACATCTGAGCAAGGCAGGAGGGAGGATCGAAAAATCGCCAAAATTATCAAGTAATAAATGGATGCCCGCTTTCGAGGTACGGAGCCCTAAAAATTATAAAAAAAATTAAAAACACAAAATCAAAAACACTAAAAGACTTTGCATCATTGCGAAATAGATTTCCATATGTAAAAGTCTATCAAACTCATGATGTATCCAGACTTACGTGATAATTAGCATATAATAAAAAAATTCTAATACCTCTGAAAGTAATCTATTTAAGTTGTGTGCTAACAGTCCATTATCAAGTTTGTTTTGATTACACGCTTTTCGATTTAAATAATAATAAAGAACGCAATGCGCGTAATGTTAATGAGCTAACTTCATAAACCGTAACATATATCCATGAATATTTATATGAGATTATCAAGCAATATTCTTGACTGTGTTCTACGATAGAGAAGTTTTCTAATTATGTGATCATATACGATTAAATCTCAGTGAGTTTTTGATGAATTGTCGAATATATCGATATTTTTCGATGAGTGTACAAAGATGATATCGGTGTGAGGATCGAATCTTTTACTAATTAAAATATTCATAAAATCTTGAGATACTACCTCATATCCGAAATATTTAAATTCCATTTCGTTAAATTCGTGTAAAGTTGAATATTATGAATATTAATTGATTCAAAACTGAGTTTATAAGTACAATTTATCCTTTCATTAAATTATGGGAATATTTTTTAATATTCATGAGTTGACGCTTGGAAATTCGATTTTTTTTTTGTGAATTATCGCAATGTATTCGCATTTGCTAAATTAACGAATTACATTTAAGTACTGCTATACGTTATCGTAAACTTGAGGACAATAGTGAAAGCTTGTGCCGTTTTAAACGAAGATTTAAAAAATATTGAAGAGTGGTTAAATTTCTGTAAACTTAAACTAAACACAAAAAAGAGCAAAGCAATGGTTATTGGGAAAAAAAAGTTTCTGGGCTCATTTAACGAACAAAATCTGGACATCAAAATTGAAAATTAATCTTTGGAGATAGTGGACGAAATTAAATATTTAGGAGTGGTAATTGATAGAAAGCTGAATTTCAAAACACATTTTTCAAACGTGACACAAAAAATTTCTATTAAAGTTAATTACCTATATAGACTATCAGACAATCTAAACCTGGATACAAGAAAAAACTTATATAATATACTAATATTACCACATTTAAACTATTGTTCCAGCCTGCTGTACTTTAGTTACAAATGTGTAATTGATAATTTTCAACTTCTCCAAAATAAAGCTATGAGAACGATATTAAGAGCCAACAGATACACACCAATTAAACACATGCTGTCGATCTTGGAATGGTTGAATGTTAAAAACCTTCTTAAATTTAATGTACTGGTTTTGGTTTCAAAAATAAAGTATGGTATCCTTCCTGAAAACGTACTAAATATGTTCAAGCGAAACTGTGATATTCATGGCCACTATACAAGAAATAAAATGAACTTTCACCTGTCAGACACCTGAGACAGGCGTGAATAGACAAAACTCTTTATGTCATAAAGGTCTTCAAATGTTTAACGAGTTACCAATCAGTGTGAAGAATCAATCATCCCTAAACAAGTTTAAATCATCACTGAAAGAATATTTATTATTGAATCAAAGACCTTACTAGTATTAATTGAAATAAAACAGACTTTTAAATTTAATCTAGTATATTTTGGTTAAGTTTTATCATGGTTTTTAAATATTTTATTTTAATGCTTTATTTGTGTCAGAAATGTGTGAATTTATGTAGCTTTATAAGCTAAATAAAAACCTTTGAATTGAATTGAATTGAATTGAATAGCGTAACGGTCAACCTCAAACTTGTGGGTTTGAATTATAACAAAGACTGGAGTATTTCAATGAGATATTAATATGTATTAAGCTACGGTTCAACCGGAGCAACATTGAGCAACATTTTGTTGCTAAATGTTTCTCTTTGTTGCCATAGGTAGAAACTTATGGCAACATACGTATAGTCTAGTCAACAAGTTCAAAAACGTGTTAATTCTTGGTAAAGCTCCTAATAATATGAGCGATAGCTCATTCGATTCGGAATGACGTCTAGAAAAATGTACCTAGAGGATTTATTAGCACATAAACAATTGCAATTGTTATTAACAAATTAAGATGAACAAAATATGGCATTTTGTTTTTCGTTAATAACTCATAAACTATTGATATTTAAGAAATTTTGAAAAAAGATCTTTAAAGATGAGGAAATTTCCAATAAAAAAGTCCAGACTCCCGGAACTCTACCTATATTATTTATAATTTCAATTTAATGCCGAAAATAGGGCTCCGAGCGGCCGTTGAGCTATGGACGCTTTGCCGCTAAAGCGAGTGCACCACATAAAATAATTTTGTTATGGTAACAAATGTTAATTTGAAAATTTGAATAAATAATGGTATCATCCAGATACTTGAACGAAGAAATACAAGTTGGAAAAAAATTTTTAAGTGAATTTTTCAAAAAGTTATACTATTGTTTATTAACAATTTTTTTTCCAATCTACCTTTTCATGAATAACGACATAAAAGTTTGAATGATAGACCTAAAAATTATTGGCTACGTGGAGCTCTTGCTATGTATGTACTTAACAAGATCATGCGATAAAATTTTCTTAAAGTTTATTATTTTGTTTATAATGATTTTTTTAACTTAACAAAAAATGAAATTTTCTGGAAATGTTGAAAAAATTTTATTCAACAAATATTATGTTATTGAAGTTTCTGTATCCAACAATAGGATTGAATTACTTCCGAAAAATTTTTTTAAAATAATATGTTAAGATATTGTTTATAAACAAATAGACAAGTTTAATAATTTTTGAAAATTCTTTTTCACCATTTTATTGACTTGGCTAAATAATAATTCAAACAAAACAAAAATTTCCATAAATTTTTTTTTTATTGTTTATAACTAATTTTTTTATATTTCGATTGTTTAAATAATTATTGAAGAAACTATTTTCTCTTTAAAAATCATAGTTGGCATTTATTCATAGATTAACAAAAAAATAAATTTTTTTATTAATAATTCCATTGTTTATTAAATTAGCAATTTGTTATAAACAAATTCTATAAACCGTTATATTTTTTTTCTTAAGCTAAAAAAAATTACAAAAACAGCCATACATATGAAAGTACTAAAAAGTATTTTTTCAATTTTTTGAAAATACTTTTAAATATTACACGACTTTGAAGTTGCAACGGTTATTCGATTTGTCAAGTAAAAAATTGATATAATTTATTAACTATTAGAGATACGATAATGGACGTTCAGTTGGTTTTTATGAAGGATTAATTAAACTTTCAAATCACTAAAAGACCAAGTTTATAACTTCTGTTTATCAGCTACTATATCTATTTGTTTATAAAAATATGAGAATGAGCTTGTCTTTCTCGTTTCTTTTATGACTTATTAATTGTTTAATAATGAAAACACAGCTATGAATTTCGGAATAATTTTGTTCAATAATAAAATATCTACCAATTAATCTTATTTTTTGCGGCTTCTAACTCATGGTTCTTCTTTAATTATTTTTTTAAATACATTTTTTCATCAAATTATTAGAAAGTCAAGAAATTCTCAAATTTTTATAAACAAATAGATATAGTAGTTGAAAAACAATAGTTATAAACTTGGTCTTTAAGTGATTTGAAAGTTTAATTAATCCTTCATAAACACCAACTGAATGTCCAATATTGTAGGTATCTCTAATAGTTAATAAATTATATCAATTTGTTACTTGACAAATCGAATGACTTCGAAGTAGTGTAATATTTAAAAGTATTTTAAAGAATAGAAAAAATACTTTTTAGTACTCTCATATGTATGGCTGTTTTTGTAATTTTTTTTAGCTTAAGAAAAAAAATATAACGGTTTATAGAATTTGTTTATAACAAATTGTTAATATAATAAACAATGGAATTATCAATAAAAAAATTTATTTTTTTGTTAACCTATGAATAAATGCCAACTATGATTTTTGAAGAGAAAATAGTTTCTTCAATAATTATTTAAACAATCAAAATATAAAAAAATTAGTTATAAACAATAAAAAAAAAATTTATGGAAATTTTTTTTGTTTAAATCATTATTTAGCAAAGTCAATGAAATGGTGAAAAAAAATTTTCAAAAAATATTGAACTTTCTATTTGTTTATAAACAATATCTCAACAAATTATTTAAAAATTTTTTTTCGAAAGTCATTCGATTCTATTGTTGGATACAGAAACGGCAATAACATTATATTTGTTGAATAAAATTTTTTTAACAACATTTCCAGAAAATTTCATTTTTTGTTAAGTTAAGAAAATCATTAGAAACAAAATAATAAACTTTGAGTATATTTTATCGCATGATCTTGTTAAGTATATACATAGCAAGAGCACCACGGAGCCAAAAATTTTTAGGTCAATCATTCAAAATTTTATGTCGTTATTCATGAAAAGGGAGATTGGAAAAAAAATTGTTAATAAACAATAGTATAACTTTTTGAAAAATTCACTTAAGAATTTTTTTCCAACTTGGATTTCTTCGTTCAAGTGACTGGATGAAACCATTATTTATTTAAATTTTTAAATTAATATTTGTTACTATAACAAAATTATTTTATGTGGTGCACTCGCTTTAGCGGAAATGCGTCCACAGCTCAACAGCCGCGCGGAGCCCTATTTTCGGCATTAAATTAAAATTATAAATAATATAGGTAGAGTTCCGGGAGTCTGGACTGTTTTATTGGAAATTTCCTCATTTTTAAGGATCTTTTTTCAAATTTTCTTTAATATCAATAGTTTATGAGTTATTTACGAAAAACAAAATGCCATATTTTGTTCATCTTAATTTGTTAATAACAATTGCAATTGTTTATGTGCTAATAAATCCTCTAGATACATTTTTCTAGACGTCATTCCGAATCGAATGAGCTATCGCTCATATTTTTAGGAGCTTTACCAAGAATTAACACGTTTTTGAACTTGTTGACTAGACTAGTAAATTTCTTGTTTCCACTGACGCAACTAAAATTGTCAATAGTTGCATATTGTTTAGTAGAAACAAAATTTGTTGCCGAAACATAAAAAAAATTTTAAGGAACATTTTGGAACATTTACGGAAACAATCAATAGCAACAAAAATGTTCCTCCGGTGGAAACGTAGCTATATATTCATTCGTTTTCGTACTTCACTGCACACTGAAAATCTGCGACACAAATGTTTACTAATTGCGTTCTCGATACGTTTTCACTGCGATAGCAACACGGATTTTTTCACAAATGTCTCCTATTTTCTTTAGGAGTTTACCGCTCAAAATGGAAACCGGTGACAAGTAGGAACACTCAACATTTGTTGCCGAAAAATAAAGAAATTTTAATGAATATTTAAGAACATTTTGGAACATTTAGGAACAAGCAACAGCCACAAAAATGTCCCTCAATGTTCCTGCGGTGAAACTGTAGCTTTATGCTCGTAAAGCAAGTACTTTCCAATTCAGTGGCGGCTCGTGAGGTTTTGGTTTGAGGAGGCTACAAGAGGTGTTAAAAAATACACCATAGGAGAAAATTTCTAGGATTTCAAGGTCAACCGCCTTATAATTTAAAGAAAATCGAAGTAATTTAAGTTATTAATTTGTTTTCACTTTCGAGTGTCTACCTTGAGACCTACAACTCCGATTTACAATATTCACAAAAACTCTTCTCAGCCAATCAATCAATTCATCTATTCATCAGATTTTTTTTTCTTTCACAAAATAAGTACCTACCTACCTACATAACGAATTTGTTAACTGCTGGTGAGAGCAAACAAAAAGTTATTATATATTTTTGAAGATTAGCGGGATTCTGTGATCTTTAACGTTAGCAAAATGATCTATAATATCCTCATAAAAATTTTTGTCTTTCGCCAAAAGTTTTACCAATTCCTTTTCAATAGACAACAAACTAATATTTTTCAAACGATCATGGCTCATTGAATTTCGTAAATAAGTTTTAATTCTCTTAAGAGTGGAAAACGAGCGCTCTACGGGATAGAAACAATTAGACATAAGAGTTTATAAACTTGGGGTAAATCTTGATTCAAATCATAATCAAAAAGGTATTTAATAGTCCCCACATGATTTTCATTTTGCCCCAAAATTTCATTGTCATTATAAACAACACACAGTTCACTTTTTATGGCCACCTTATCAAAAAAAGTGTATTTTTGACATAAATTTTCCAAAGGGTTATCTGGAAAATAAGCCGAAAATCCGGTTGACAAATGTTTATTGAGTAAGTCGAAGAAATGCAGTTCTTTCAAATCAGAGAACCGTATTTCTATTTGACCCCTAATAGTATCCAGAATTTCATAAAATATTTTCTTATAGTGAAGCTCCATATCTGCGTAACTGAATTTCTTTCGTTTTAAGCTAAATTGGGTGGTATCATCAGTAGTTTGAAATACAGAAAATAGTTTTTTAAAATAAACTTCTGCACGAAATTCTGAAATTTTTTCCAAAAGAAACTTGAGCCGATTTCGTGAGTAAATTACATCTGAAAACTTGTGCTGTAAGATTCGAAAAACCATTTCTGTTTGTTCAAAAATTAATTTAAAGATGTTTAAAAAATATATAAATTCCTTATCTTGTAAGTAAGATATTAATCCGCATGCTGTATTTAAAGTTACTTTATAGGTGAAAAATTCCTCTCTTTCAACTAGGTATAGAATTAAATCCTCAAATCATAAGCGGCTCCAGACAGAGACATTTTCACTAGTAAAAAGTAAACACTGCCACAAACTAATTTATTTTTTACCTGTGATCCGGTTAGGCAAGGATGTCTCTCATAATTCCTTGTATTAAAACCGAGGTTTTGTTGTCTGTTACGCTGCACCAAATTGTTTAATTCAGGGGGAGGTCGCAATGTTTTTATCAGAACTTTATCCTCATAACTTAGTGCACTAAAGTTATGGGATAACAAATATTCCACTAAGTCACCATTGAAATTTTTGAAATTAACTTCAGTAACCAAACTCATTTTAAAACAATACGCGAGCAATATAAGTAAATACTCTGCCATTAGTAACTACGATCACACTACGATTCAATTAATGCTTTCCAACGAATTCACTCGATGTCACTCGAAATTCTATAGTTGTGATTGGTCGACATTGTATGAGACTGGGTTCCTATCCGTGTTGCCATTTTCATGTGTTTTGCTTTTCTATTGCAATGAAGTATTCATTCGGAGTATTTGCACCGTTGTTTGCTTTTCTGTTTCAGGCATAATGAATGTTGAGAATATACCTTTCTAAGCCTTCCGCAGCGTTGCCACAAATCTTGAAATGAATGAAATGCAGTAAATGTAAATACCTTCTATCTTAATTAATAAATTATATTATATAATGTAGGTTGAAAGGAAGGTAGGTGCATAAAATAATATGATTTTGATTAATATGAATAAGCTGAATGCTGACTATTCAATATAATATTTCAGTGATACACGGAATATTATTGAGGAGGCTTAGCCTCCTTAGCATCCTTTGACTAGCCGCCCCTGCTTTCTATTCACCATTAGGTATTAATATAGTTATTAAAGTATCAAGGGTATTATTCTTATGAATTATATTACTCATGTGTGTGAATAAGCCAATAGAATCCGTGAATTCACATAGTTACTGCGTATTGATAAGTGAATATACCCTTGTGACGTTGTATAAGCGTTTTGATATTTCGCCTCGTGTCAAAAGGTGAATGTTCTCATATTGACGATTTTTTGATGCTTCTCAAAAAAAATGAATAATCAAGTGTGGTGAAAGAGCAAAATAATTGTTATACTGACCTCGTCACTCAACGTATTTTCTCGTGAAACATCACTCGAGCTGCGCTGTTTTGCGAAATACGTCTCTTGACTCGGAAGTATAATCGATTATTTTCGATGCTCTTGTGATATTATAACTGATAATAACGCTTGACGTAGATGGTGACCGAAAACTTTATCCTTATAATACCCTTGGTGCCTTTAACGGTTAATGCCTGACTAAATATTTTCCCAAATATTTTTAATTTGAGAAAAATCTTAATCAAAACAAATTAAATAGGTACTAACATTCACCTGAAAAAATAGTCATAACTTAATGAAGGTAACTTAGTGAAAGCTGATGATGAGCTTGTGCCAAAAATACTAGGCGGATTGAGGAGAATGAATATCTCCATTCTGAGGACTGGTTGACGAAAACTACCTGTACCGTGGCGTCGAAACAGTTTTGATAGCTATTTTTCAAGATTTGGCTGAGGCATATTCTCCAAATTCCCTTCGGACAAAGTTCTTCAATAAATCATAAGAAGTTGAGAAGCAATGAAATGTTTTTTCTCTGCAACAGTTCCTAAAGCAAATTGGAAAAAATTATCCGTGAATTTTTTTCTGGCACAAGCGCGTCAATACCTTCAGCAGCTTTCACTAAAATATCTCGGGATCTCCTTCAAATTTTTTTTATGTGCTGTATATGTTTGAACAAAATAAATTTCCTATTAGGCTCTAAGGCGTTGGCTTGTTTTCAAGATCTGGCTGAGGCATATTCTCCAAATTCCCGTCGGACAAAGTTGTTCATGGCGCGTAAAGAACTGATAAACATAAGAAGTTGAGAAGCAATGGAAAGTTTTTTTCTCTGCAACAGTTCCTAAATCAAATTGGAAAAAATTATCCGTGAATTTTTTTCTGGCACAAGCGCATCAATACCTTCAGCAGTTTTCACTAGAATATCTTGGGGAAAATTGATATTTCCTTCTACGGACATTCTTCAAACTTTTTTTATGTGTTGTATATGTTTATACCAAATAAATTGCATAGGCTCTAAGGCGTTAATTTTCTAAAATAACTCCCCGTGGTATTATGTCGTATTTAACTGATGGGTAACCGACTTGCAGTATGATAGGAGTTATTGTTTGAAACATAAGAATAATCAGAAGTAACAATCTCAAAGCTCAAATTTTTTGAGTTTATTATTTTCTTTGACAGACATCGATAGTAGACTCTGTCAGTGAACTTAAAAGAATCAGAGATTGAATCAATCGATATCAAAGCTAGATTTTGATCTGGGGGAGTCCGCAAGTTTACTGAAATTGAATACTGGGTCTCAAGTCATAAACACTTCCAGGTGGTCCACATCCAAATGTAAATTTCCAAGCAGAAAATGCTGAAGAAAATCAGCAAAATGCTAACGGAAGACTTTCGACTAAGTGCGTAAGCTGTCGCAAGTGGTATGAATAATGTTCCCCCTCAAACTTGAAAAAACAGTTCGGTTGTAAAATAATTGCCAACATTGATAAAGTAGAGTCTGCTGATAATGGCTATTTTGGGATGTTCGACTATTCTATCTATGAACGTAGGAATCGAAGCAACTGAAAATCGTTGGCATAATGTGTCCAGAAAAAACGATGTTCTTTTTATGTTCTCTTTGTTAGGGTAAGTACTTTTTTGGACTATCCCCATATGACTGCGATTATCTTATAATCTACGCCTGAAGATGTTTTTCGCAGCTGAAGACAAAGCATCTTGCTGTGCATTAGTTCAAATTAACTATAGCCTATCACTACTATAGCTATAGGAAGAAAAGTGCCACTTTTCCTCTCGAAGGATCTGGGTTACTAATAGTAGCAGTATACATCCAAGAGAGGAAAAGACATTCTACTCCCGTGTAATGCATATGATTTTTCCTTCTTCTCTAAATGAAACTTTATTTACATCACCAATAACTAATTTATGTTTAATGTCACTGTCAGTCAGCCACGGCATCCTACATATTCAAAATGAGAGGGAGGAAAAGTACTTTTCCTCCCTAGGGAGGGAAATATGAATTTCTTTCCTGATGTGAGGAAGGAAAGTGAGTACTTTCTTTTGGGGTAGAATGATAAAGATACGAGTCTTAAATTTCGAAAATAGTGATATTCAAACCATCATCTGTGGACAAAAGATTGCAAAAAATTATGAAAGATCGTTGTTTTTACAAACAATTACAACCAATTCGTCGCTGAAAACATCATATTTATTTCCTCGACACTGACTGAAAATATCGGCTTTATGGTATGGATTTATGTATAAAAAAAACATAATTGATCATAATTGGGTCTTTTATTTATTCACAACAAATCACTTAAATTATTAATATAGCATTGCACGTCCTTTCTACATCTACAAAATAACATCAGTCTAATTTATTTATACCTAATCATCGGTAAACATTACTACTACGCCCTACAATATTTAGTTTGAAATTGATTCACTTAAATCTAGAAGAAAAGATATATACATATTTCAAAAAAGAGAGTATGATAATAAATATTTTTTCGATGCTTAGGAAATGGAAGCAAGATTGAGATATCCTAGCATTACAATATATACAAATTATTTACATATAGTTTTGTACACTTGAACTAAAATTAATATTTGAGGTCTTGCTGTCTCTTTTCAAATGAAGGATTTTGTATCGTATTTTTTTTAGAAGGGGGTATATTAAAAAATATTACACCAAAGAACGAAAGTAATTTTGAAGCTAAAAAACATATCCAGGAGTAAGCTATTACCTCTTATGTATTCATATATATATATATATATATATATATATATATATATATATATATATATATATATATATATATATATATATATATATGTGTGTGTGTATATATATACATTCACTAATATTGCAGATCGGTGTCTGAAATGTCTTCTATAAATTTTTTGACATTCCGGCTTTTGAATAAGAGTGATTGCAATTATCTTGATCTCTAAATCATAATTTCCAAGTTGATACCTACTACAAGAAACAATATACTCACGCTAGTTATTAAAAAGTCACAAAATACCAAAAGAATGTGAGTTCAAAACTGCAGTCACATAATTTATAACACCATGTGTTTGATAGTTTATCACGTATTAAATTAATTCCTTGTAATTTACATGATTCTTCCATAAAGATCTTTTAGTAAGTACTGTTCTATGATTATTGCAGAGTTACCCCCCCATCGTTTATCTTCCACACGAAGCAACTAGGAACAATTTTTCATCGACAACAAACGGTTTGAGCCGCAATGTTGCCAAAAGCTCCAGGTAAAATGTTGCCAAACCTCACGTTTTTTGGACAACATCCTTCCGAAGAAGTCAAACTTAAATTGAACATAGAAAAGCGTGTTTCTTTTTTATGCATATTTGACGTTTGTGTCACTGCTTCCATGGATATTCACCCAGTAATTGGCATCTCGTCTTCGTCGCACGGTACTGTGGAATGATTGTACAGCCCTTGCGCCATCAGTTGCAGTGCCAATGGATTTTTTTCGGATGAACATTTCTTTATTTTAGCTCTCTTATTCTGAAACCAAATTTTAATCTGAGCCTCATTTAGACCCAATTCGGCGCTGAGCAGTTGTCGCCTTCGTTCTGTCAAATATCGATTCTCGTTGAATTCGTTTTTCAATCTCTGAAGCTGAGCGCTGGAAAATGCCGTTCTGGGACGTTTTTCTTCGTTGGAGGTCTTTTCCGCTTTCTTAGCCCTTCTGGATCTTGGACCTGAAACAACGAAAATATATTTTTAGTTTTATAACTTTGATTCTACGCTTAAAATGAATATGGAATGAGTTAAAACAAAAATAAAGAGACTTTGAAAATAACAGAAGTTGAGTATCAATTCTGAGGTGAGTAATTTTAAGAGAAGTATTTAATTTGCACAGGAAACTTGAACACTGAAAATGAAATTGATGCAAAAATCAAACGCTGATGTTGGAATATAATTTATCCAAATATTCGGAACTTTACGAGAATAATATAGAAAAGTTACATAATATGAGCTATAAATTAAAAGAACGAATATTCACAAAATTGATTTCTTCACACACAGGTCAAGCTAATAAAAGCTTTTTATCCTGATGATTATTTAAGGAACATTAGGGCAAATCATTTATAATATTAACTTGTAACCTTACTGTTTTGTATTTTGTTGTATCGTGCATTGCCCATTTTTTTTACTATTCACTATAAGTATTGTGAATTTTTTATGTTGAATCATAACATCTTGTCAACCACTTTGGCAGTGTTGTATTTTACGTGTAAGGTACATTTGTATAGTTTCCCAGATGATGAAATGAATTTAACTTATATATAAATATATATATATATATATATATATATATATATATACATAAATATACACACATATATGTATATATATATATATATATATATATATATATATATATATATATATATATATATATCGGATTAGGTGCCCAAGAGGAAAAACGTTTTTTTCTATTTTAGGGAAAAATGCTATTCTTAATAAAAAGTTTTGCTTGTATAAAAACTCCTTTTTCTAAGTTTTCTCGCTGAAACTGAAAATAAAAAAGTTTAACCCTCTGGGCACCCAATCTGTGGACATGCTGTATATATATATATATATATATATATACCTTTATATATATATATATATATATATATATATATATATATATATATATATATATATATATATATATATATATATATATATATATATATATATATATATATATATATATACAGGGTTGCAATAAAGTATGGAACCAAGTAAATATCTTTCGACCGAAAAAGAAAATATTTATGAAATTTTGCAGGTAAGTCCAATGGCGCAAAATGCATCTGATGTATGATTTTTTGTTGATAATATACTTCCGGTTGTACCGGAAATAGACCCTAAGTCGCTTATTTTAAATGGGATACCCTATACATTATTACATTTTTGGATTTTACTTAAAATTCTAGGCAGATTCTATGCATCATGTCCTATACCTAAGTCTAAGCGTTTTTGACATATTTAGGTTTTTATGTCAAAAACGACGATTGCAAGCCCTAATACAATTATCAATTGTTCCTATGGGGAAGCCTTTTTTACTTACTTTGGGTTAGATTCCTTGTTGAAAAGGACTCACTCTAATAGATTTCGAATAATATTTGGATAACTAGTTATACAGGGTGTGCAAAAAATAACATCTAAAATGAGATTGAGAAAACTGACAAAAATCAATTTTTTCAAATGGAAACCCCCCATTTTCTTTATTTTGTAGTATTAAGCATTTAAAAAGAAGGTAACTTTGTATGAGGTTATCTTCACCTAAAATTTGAAGTTTTCGAAATATTGCCAATTTGATATTTTTATATGGCAATTTTGCATTCATGCGTTAAACAATTAGATCTAGGATAGCGACGATCGTATTTGACATTTCAAATCATCGTTATACTCGTTTATTACTTACTACATATGCATACACACACCATCAATTTGTTTATCTGAACGTTTTTTTACAGTAATGTAAAAAACTCAAAAGAAGTTGAATTGATTTTTGTCAGTTTTCTCAATCTCATTTTAGATCTTATTTTTTGCACACCCTGTATAACTAGTTATCCAAATATTATACAAAATCTATTAAAGTAGGTCCTTTTCAACAAGGAATCTAACCCAAAGTAAGTAAAAAAGGCTTACTTATAGGAACAACTGATAATTATATTAGGGCTTGCAATCGTCGTTTTTGACATAAAAACCTAAATATGTCAAAAACGCTTAGACTTAGGTATAGGACATGATGCATAAAATCTGCCTAGAATGTTAAGTAGAATCCAAAAATGTAATAATATATAGGGTATCCTATTTAAAATAAGCGACTTAGGGTCTATTTCTGGTACAACCGGAAGTATATTATCAACAAAAAATCATACATCAGATGCATTTTGCGCCATTGGACTCACCTGCAAAATTTCATAAATATTCTCTTTTTCGTTCGAAAGATATTTACTTGGTTCCATACTTTATCGCAACCCTGTATATATATTTATACATATTTATATATCAACAAAATTTCGAAAATATTGGTCTAGAAAACACGGGTAATATTTATACTGAATTTTTCAATTACTAACACATATATTACTTCTTAAAAATCAATCAAGAACTAATTTCTATGTTTATCCAACTCATAACTTCCACATTAATGATAAAAGGACAATCACACATGTGAAAGATTATTCATCAATTCAAAGTCAGTTCGATTAAATTGATTGCTAATATTAATTAGCAATTAAATTATAAATATTATTAATTAGATTAATAATATCCTTGTACAAAGCCCCGGAAATAAAAGGAGTACGAAGTTATTCCCCTTGAATGCAACGTAACATGCTCTTATATTATTATACTTGGAGATGTGCCGTTCCTTGATAGATATATAAACACTTTTTAAGTGTTTATTTTCCTATCATTCTATTATTATTAGTGCTAGTCAGAAAGCTGTTGAAAATCCTCAAGCACGCGCTCTCTAAGCTTTTACACCGGGTGATGATAATGGAACATGTGTTCCCGGATCCAGTTTTAGCATTCATCTTTAAATGTCGACTGTTACTCAGCGTAGATGACAAATTAATTGGGCCTAACTTTAAAATCTCGATGACGCGTTGTTTACTGAACCCAATGAGTTTTATTGATTGATGGAAGAATTGCTGTAAAGCTACAGTTCAACCGGAGGAACATTTTTGTTGCTGAATGTTTCTCCTTGTTGCCAAAAGTAGAAACTTATGGCAACATACGTAAACTTCTTGTTTTCACTGAAGCAACTGAAATTGTCAATTGTTGCATATTGTTTAGTAGAAACAATCAACATTTATTGTCAAAACATTTTAAGGAACATTTTGGAACAATTACGGAAACAAGCAACAGCAACAGAAGATTTAGAGTGAGCATTTTGTGCAAAAAGTGTTAGAAGAAAACCAGCTCCGACATTGTTTGTAAAATAGTTCCACATGATATAGTGATATGTTTTTCACTCGACTTTATTCTTTATATCTTTGTTATTAACAATTTTATGCTTATAAAATTGAAACTATCAGAGTAATCGTGATGGTGTCAATAGACTTATTGTAGAAAATGAAAAGACGAAAAAAATGAGAGGTCGGACGACTCAATCCGACCTTTAGTCTAAGGGAAAATTGGAAAAAAATGGCTAAAATTCAGTTTTTTCAAAAATTTATAACTCGGTTATTTTTTGAGTTGAAGCGTAGATCCTCCGGTTGGTATTATTTATCAATATAAACTTCATTTTTTCGAAGAGCAGGAACTGTCCGATGCATAGTTTTTGATCTGTGGCCATTTGAATATTTTACTATGCAATTTTCCAGTAGACCTGAATGCGACAGGTATGGTCCGATTTCAATTTACAAAAAAGATTTCGAAAGAAGAATTCTCATAGTTCAAAACGTTCATCTTAGTTTTTCATGAAAACGCTGAGAAATGTGTTAAAAATAAAGCTGAACGTGACGAAAAACGGTCGAGAAATAACCGTCATGTTCAAAATGCCGACGCTTTCTAATGTCGTGCCTGCTGCCCTACCCCCACTCTTCAACTATTCTCACGGGCTCGGCCCTTTTTCGTCATATTCAGCTTTATTTTTAACATATTTCTCAGCGTTTTCGTGTAAAACCAAGATAAACATTTTGAACTATGAGAATTTTACTTTCAAAATATTTTTTGTAAATTGAAATCGGACTATACCTGTCGCATTCAGGTCTGCTGGAAAATTGCATAGTAGAATATTCAAATGGCCACAGATCAAAAACTATGCATCGGACAGTTCCTGATCTTAGCGCAAATAAAGTTTATATTGATAAATAATACCAACCAGAGGATCTACGCTTCAACTCAACAAATAACCGAGTTATGAATTTTTGAAAAAATTGCATTTTGGCCGGTTTTTTCCAATTTTCTCTAAAACTAAGGGTCTTATCGAGTCGTCCGACCTCTCATTTTTTTCGTCTTATCATTTTCTACAATAAGTCTATCGACACCATCACGATTACTCTGATAGTTTCAATTTTATAAGCAAAAAACTAAAAAAACGCGATTTTTTGCATAAAATTATTAATAAAGATATAAATAATAAAGTCGAGTGAAAAACATATCACTATATCATGTGGAACTATTTTACAAACAATGGCTGAGCTGGTTTTCTTCTAACACTTTCTACATGAAAAAATCTCTGTAGCTTGGCCTATTATTCGTTTTCGTACTTCACTGCACACTGAAAATCTGCGACATGAATGTTTACTAGTTGCGTTCTCGATACGTTTCCCCTTCAATAGCAACACTGATATTGTCACAAATGTTTCCTATTTTCTTTTGAAGTTTACCGCTCAAAATGGAAACCGGCGACAAGTAGGAATATTCAATCTTTGTTTCCGAAAAATAAAGAAATTTAAGGAACAGTTTGGAACATTTACGGAAACACGCAACAGCAGCAAAAATGTTTCACCGGTGGAATCGTAGCTTGAAGGGTGATAAGTAAAAACAGTCAACATTTGTTGCCGAAACATAAAGGAATTTTAAGGAACATTTAGGAACATCTGGGAACATTTTCAGAAACACGCAACCGCAATAGAAATGTTCCACACACTTCATTGTTCCTCCGGTGGAACTGAAGCTAGTTGAAAATTTTACAACGGGGATTTCTATTGAGATTCCTCGATTGTCAGAACCAAACAGAAAAATTGGAAAATGAATACATAAATAAAGGAATGCGAAAATGGACAAATTAAAATGATCGGAAATTGAGTAAATAAACATAAAATATTAAAAGAGACCCTTTATCGAATGAAGACTTAATTGCTTTTTATATGATCATTTCAGTTCTCATTTCCGTCTCCGTTTAAGTCGAACTGTCAGTTCACCCATTTTTGTTAATTTAATCTTAACGATCCGTTCAGTTGTCAGTTTTTATTTTTCACACACGGGATGAAATGTCACTTCGAATGGAATGGAAAATAGAACTGAAATGATAGCGTAAAAAGACTCTTACTTGAAAAGTGGTCTAGTAGGTATACAGTCTGGTTGTAAAAAGTTTCATATAATTTTTTTTCGTAACTTCATTTGTTATAATATTTATTATTCACTTATTCTTTGAATTAATAATAAAAATTTTTTTTACCCTTTAAAAAATTTATTTGTTCTATTTCTTCATTTGTTTCATTCATTGTTTTTTTCAGACAATTAGAGTCCAAATATGGATTAATTTCATCAATATTATATTTGATCTAGGTAAAATAAGGAATTATTAGAAGTGTGAAGAAGTTATGATCATTTTACAGAATAGAACGCTAAAAAATAAGCGTACCTAATCTTTTTTTCAGGAAAATCTCATTTAATTCAATAACTGATTTGTTGAATACATAATATATTTTTGGAACATAAGACATTTTCTTATGTTTTCCTTGCCAGGAAACTTTATCCTGAATTTTTAAGGGATAACGGTTTTCATGTGATAACATTGTTATAAGTTGAAAAATGAAGAAAACGACTATTGGAATGATTTGAATAAATAACATTCTTCGTATTAGATTTAAAATATTTCAGCTGAAGCCAACTACAAATGGAAAATCTTTGTTGGAATCTATGAGCACATTTCTCATCTACACATAACACTACTTCAGGCAATAAACGTACAGAAAGTTCTTTATAGTAAAGTTATATATAGTTTTCTTGAACTTTAAGTCCATTTGGCAGGACTGAAGACAAAAAGCTTGAATACCTGCAAGAACATATGATATTTCGACATAAAATTTGCAGCTGTGAGAAAAAAATAGCACCTCTTTAAGTACAACCGAATTCACATACAAATGGCTGTTGAGATGCGCTATGCTCGAAAATCCTCAAAACCGGTTATAATTTTGACATACAAAATGAAACAACAACTCAATCAAAAAATGAACCATCCAACTCATTTAGCAGAAGATATGAAGCTGAGGAAAACTTCACGTAAAAAAAATAACCTAATTTTGATATTAACATTTGTTATACATGACTACTAGATGACAATTTCAACTTTCCACAAAACGCCTGAATACAATAGAATAGGGAAAATTTAAAATATAGGAAACACCTGCAATTTTCACAAATATCTAATACGTTACAGCCTCTTTCCACTGTGACATAAAGTAGTGAGAACATGGCCGTAAATACTGCTATTAACTACTGCGGCACATGTCCCCAAAAATCCGAATCTCCTCCCATCATCCGAACGTACCTGATTTATGTGCGAATCTAACGACTCTCGAACACACAAACATACGGTCATTATCCACACAGATGCGACACAAAAAGACGTTATTAGCGACACATTCAACAGAGTCTGCGACAAGAGTTTGCGCCATCAATAACTCCGTCCTGGGGGACCGCGAATGGCCCCATTATGAACTATGTGCTACCCTTCTCGCTATATTTCAAGGGAGTTAATACTGTCCCTAATGTCCCAGGCAGCTTGCTAACGGTGCCACAATTGCTCTAATTAGGGACAAATGTCTACCCGTGTCGGGAAACGGTAATGAATAGAAATAGAGGAGATGGATAGAGTGGAGGCAGTTAGGACTATTTGGCGATGAAATATACCGATCCAATTGGATGATGGACAGTGACTGAAATACTGAAACGCAGTGTTTGATTCACTATGAAATTAGGGAAGGTATTGAAACTTCCTTCTTTGAAAGAATCGTTCTTACGAAAAAAAATCTAAATATCTAATTCAGTTTATTTCTCACTTGTATATTATTTGTTAATTTTACCTTAGATACGGTTGCTATAAATACACTCATTACGCCATGCGTAATGAGCGGGCATAATGGATCATAACGCCCGCTCATTGCATGAGGAGTAATTAAGCAACTTCCATTGATTAAATACTACATAATCCTTGTCGTATATATACGACTCTGGTTTTCTTCGGCAATAAATAATTCTCAGCTTTGACTACATTTTCTTTGATATTCTTGGATAAATTCATTCTCATTTCCATTATTTCTATAAGACTAAACAAACAAAGCAGCAATGACATTCACTAAATATAAAAATATTCACAAACGTCAAAATATCAACAAATGACATGCCCACTATCAGAAGGAAAATGGAAAGTATAGAAGCAATGAACCGATATTAAAATTGATTTTTCATTATAATAAAATAATTTTTTCGTGAAAAATAAAATCTTGTATGCACCACGTGCGTTACTAGATCCTATAACGCACATCGGACGTTAGGATCTACATAACGCACTTGATACATAAATAACTATTACATGAAGTTCACTCTATGATTTATTCATAGATTTAAGGAAGACTCGACTCCATCATGACAGAAGCTCATTGTAAGGTTTATCTATGGTTTTGAATGAAACGTGTCTAGAGCACAGATGTCTTCTGTTGGATATAACACTCATCTATTACAATGTTGTTAAAGCACAGTTAGGTACGTCACTATATCATATATTTGTATTATGGTACCCATAGATGGGTAGGAGTCCCACTTTGAAATAATCATTTGTGATTCCAGATATCTTTTTCAGTTTAAAAAAAGCTCGCTTTATGTTTTACTCAGATATTTTAGGATCTATGCTCTTCTTTATGACAGATGCTCATGTTAATCTTTATCTATTGTTTTGAATGTTTCAAGAGCACATATAGATGTAGGTACCTACGTCTTCTTCTGAAGATACTTCTCACCTATTACCTATTACAATGTTGTTAAAGCATAATGAGGTACATCACTATCGTATATTTGTATTAAGGTATCTAGAGTTCGGTGTAATTCCTACTTTGAATTATTCATTTTTCGAAAACCCTTCTGTTATCTTTATCAGTTCAAAGAAAGTTCCCTCTATGTTCATTATGACAGAAGTTTTATCTATGGTTTCGAACTAAATGTATCAATAGCACAGATAGATACCTACCTAACTTATTCTATCTATTACAATGTTTTTTAAAACATAGCAAAGTACATCAGTATGAAGAATTTGATTGAATTACCTATCTCAATAACTTTTAGAGGGTTTCATTAATGATGCAAATATATTCACACAGTAATTGTAAGATCAAGATCATCTAACTCCAACATATTCAGTATGAAGCAAATCAGTTTCTTTATGAAACTAAGTACTACAATAACTAGGTATTATACTTAATTTGCATTAATTTTCTACCGATTAAATATAAATACCAATCATTATCAACATACATGACTTGAATGGAATTCGGTAATAATTAATAAGCAATAATTAATTTATAATTTGTCGAGTTAATTAGCAGTGAATAATTATGAATTAGAATTCCACGAATGTCAAGATCTATATAGAAATCTGCTAGTATTCAGATCCCTAATCAATTTATATAAATGATTCTAATTATTAAACAATTATAGTTTAATATTAATATTCCATATTGATATATATTTACCTTGAGAACGAAAAAAATGTATTCGTCATAAATGTTTATACGGCAAAATAGTTTTCATCGATTCAATTCTTTTTTTTTCTTTTGCAGATTACATTCTGTCGGATTCGAAACCCAACTGTACGTCGTTCCGACATTCTTCATATTGCCGTGAGAGTACAAAAAAGTGTACTTTTCTAGTATTTTTGTGATAATAAACGTAGTATATTCAAGTTTTGTTTTTGTTCATCATGTTTAATTATCACGTAGTAACGACGGATTCCATAAACTATATATAGGTATATATATATATATATATATATATATATATATATATATATATATTATATATATATATATATATATATATCCTATATATATAATATATAATAGTATATATATATATATATATATATATATATACTATATATATATATATATATATATATATATATATATATATATATACATATTTATATATATATATATATATATATATATATATATATATATATATAGGTACATTTATTCATTTTTTTTTATTTATGCATATACATATATGAGATTCTTCGGAATGTTAGGAATAAATTTAAAAACAATTTTCTGGTAATGAAACTCAAAGGTTTTCATACAACCCTCATTTGTGATAACATGAAAAAAAATAATTTAAAGCAGTAAGTGAAAAAACATAAATATAATGAACCATCTGCATCTGAAGGCTTTGATAATCAGATTAAATTCAGGAGATACGTAAAAATACAAATTTCTCTCCCCATAATGCCCCAATTACCCTTTGTTCGTATGTAAGAATGCTCAATGCAACCGAAACCCCTAAACTGATCACATTCCATATCCGACGAAGAAAAACAGAGAACTGGACTTTCGTCCAACTTATCAGATCGTAAAACTGGCTCGAGTTCTTGAAAATATACAGGAGCACCAGTCAATTATCTAGAAAAATGTCAACTGGGACAATGTGAAGGTCTGATGATTGATACAGGGTGTTGCGATGAGTAATACCGATGTTGGACTGTTTGAGGACCGAACATGTCGACGCAGCAATGATAAGAGATGTGAGTGATTGGCGTCAAGAAAATTTCGATTTTTAATTTGTCAAAAAGTCTTTTCTCTTTTTGATTATTTTTGTGTTATCTTGAATTTCAACGATGTAGATTGTAACTTTGCTCGATGTGTTTACATTTAAAGTGGAATAATATTACTAAACTATGAAATAAATGATATTAAATATACAGACTGCAGTTTCGAACGTACTGAATTGTATTCTATTGTAGAAGTTTCAGATCAGAAAAATAAAAATTGAGAAACATCCTTAAAGGTACTGAAAAATATAATGGTTTAGAAATTATACACATATATGAATATATATCAGAAAGACCAAATCATAGGTATCCCACAAGAAATTCAGATAACCATATTCATTTAATAGCGCCCACCTCTGTCTTAACAAAAACTCCTTTACCTACAATGCCGGAAAGTTATACAATCACCTACCATTGGAGCTAAAAAAAAAGTACATACAAATATTTCCGAAGTTCGACTAAGGCTTTTCTTTTGGAGAGACCATTTTATTCAGTAGTAGAATTTTATTCTGTAACTGAATTTCACAATGTAACATATACCCTTGAGTTCCTCATTTGGTAGCAACATATCTTAGTGTTTTTTTGTAATATACAAAATTTTATTTCTGTTTAATTTAATTTAATTGACAAATATGTTGATTCTTAACATATGTTTATACATAATTGACACATAAATGTTTTTCTGTTTTGTTCTTTTATTTCAAGAGATTCTTGTTTTGTTCAAATTTTGAAAGTGTGATTTGTTTGGGTAGTAATTATTGTTTTATTTTTAATTCTTTATATGTGCTTTGTCCACCAAATTTTGTAATTTTATAAGACAATCAGGTTATTTCTCTTTCTCTCTCTGTCTGTCTATATATATATATATATATATATATATATATATATATATATATATATATATATATATATATATATATATATATATATATATAATTATATATAATATTAAATTGGATGTTTTTTGGGTTTATTTCCATGTTGTTCCTAAATTTTTTCTCTCAAAGTATAACAGAAATATACTACCAATAGCGCATCCACCATTTTAAACGATCTAAAATTTCGCTACGTTCTTCATGATTAAGGTTATAAAACTATAATGGGCCAATGAAAATATAATTTAATAGTTATGATACCATAATTCGATATATTTTCAATGCATACTTGATAACTAGATTTGATGTGATTGAATCTGAACTATACGTTATGTAAACTAATTCAGATTATTATGAAAATTCATTTATTCTTGTTACATCGTTTTTCGTTCAACATGCAAACATCACTGCTTCTCTGTCATTATATGCTTGAAGTGCGAAAATCGTATTTTGATTGCCGAGCTAGGCACCGTTTCGTCTCATATCTTCATCAATGAAAAATGAGAAAATTGCTAATGACGAAATCGCACTTGTTTCAACGCACGCGAGCAATTTAGAATACCTATTTAGTACTTTGACATGAAAATCATCCAAAATGTTCACGTATGAAGCTAGATAGGTTCATATATGAAAAGGTTGGTTTCATAATTTTTTCACAGCGCGGTTTTTATTTGAAAAGTATCAAAATTATTTTCTTCTAACATGTTTATCAGAACTAGTCGTGCAAATATCATTACCTACTAATCGAGTTTAATTCAACGATTTACCTAACTATCCAAATGGTTATCCCTTAAAATATATCACAAAAAATATGAATAAGGAAGCATATGGATATATATATATATATATATATATATATATATATATATATATATATATATATATATATATATATATATATCTATATATATATCTAATATATAAAATTCTCGTGTCACGGTGTTAGAAGTTGAACTCCTCCGAAATGACTCGACCAATTCTTATGAAATTTTGTGTGCATATCGGATAGGTCTGAGAATCGGCTAACATCTATTTTTCATCCCCCTAAATATTGAGGATGGTCCACCCCTTAATTTTAATTTTTTGTTTTTCAGACAAAATTTTATGTCCTATTTTCTTTATGATACAACATTCAAAAATACATACAATTCTAAATTTTCACCCCTCTACGATCAACCCTTATTTTTTATTTGTTAAACTCCTCCAAAATAGCTCGACCGATTCTCATGAAATTTTGTGTGCATATCGGTTAGGTCTAAGAATCGAACAAAATTCATTTTTCACTCCCCTGAATGTTAAGGGTGGTTCACCACTTGATTTTTATTTTTTTTCTTTCAGACAAAATGTTCTGTTCTATTTTTGTTATGATGAAGCATTCAAAAATACATACAACCCTAAATTTTCACCCCTCTACGATCAACCCCTATTTTCTTTTGTTGATTATAAACTTTAATTTTTTTGGCAAGATTATTATTTTTATTTTCTCATTTTTTTAAATTTTATTCACAGATCCACAATAGGGTTGCAAGATGGCAATCGAAAATAATAATAGTCGGTCTGAGAATAGGTCGTAATATATTTTCTATATCCCTAAGTGATTAGGGTGGTCCACCCCAAACATTTTTATAAATTTTTGGAAAAAATTTTTAATTTTTATTTTTTTATGATGTTGCATTAAAAAATACATACAACTCTAAATTTTCATCCTTCTATCAACAACCCATATTTTTAATAGCCATTTCAATAATTTAAACAACTTTTGCCGGATCAGATAGATTGATAGATAGACAGATTGTTAAATAGAAAGAAAGATAAACAACTATTCAGTTAGATAGATAGATAGAGACACATCGGCAGATAGATGAATAGATCGAAAGATAAAGATAAAAATAATTTATATGGCAGAACAACGTTTGCTGGGCCAGCTAGTATATATATATATATATATATATATATATATATATAAATATATATATATATATATATAAAAAAAAATATATATATATATATATATATATATATATATATATATATATATATATATATATATATATATATATATATAAACATATATATATATATATATATATATATATATATATATATATATATATATATATTAGGTCGGAGTCGCAATAGGGGCAAAAATTGAGCCAGTTAAAATTTTAAAAAAAGCACAGTGTGGTAGTTACTTAATAATAAGGGTATCGAAAAAACTTCAGGATACCTCAGTTTATAAGAAGTTCACTCTATGAATTGTGACAAAAGCTTAAATATGGTTTTCAATGAAATGTGTCAAGAGCATCACAGATATTTCATCTCTTGGAGATAATTTCCATCTATTACAATGCATAGAAAAAGCAAACTGCGAGACTTACATCAGTATATCCTATTTTTATTAGGGTACCTAGATTTCTGAATGAGTTCCATTTTGAAAAAATAATTTATACGAAAAACATTTCGGGATATCTATTTCAGTTAATAGAAAGTTACTCATGTTCAATTCAAAGATTTGAGAAGCCATCCACTTCGTTTTAACAGAAGCTTATATCTGTAGTTTTAAATAAAATGTTTCAAGAGCAAATATATATTTTCCCTTGGAGATAATTGCTATTTATCACAATGTATCAAAAAAATAAAAAATTATTATCTATATTTTGTATTAGAGAGCCTAGATTTCAGAATAAGTTCTATTTTAAAAGAATCATTCTTACGAAAACTTAAACCGCATTATCTCTTTGAGTTTATAGCAAGTTCATAATTCTCATCTTTTACAAAGTACCTAATACAGTCCTTTTACGAAAAGAATTCATTATATCAGTTTCACTTTTTAGAAAGTTCTCTGTATGTTTCATTCACAGAGCGAAATCTTCGAAGAATGTAGTGCAGATTATAATTGGAAAAATACCCTGTCCCTTCAAATTTGTAACAAATTTTAACTCTTATAATTTTAAGACAATAAAGCATATTTTGTTTTGATTTGATCTGATACTTTATTCCAATAGGTATCGTAACATTTTTGGAATTTTAATACCTAATGTTACCTTATCATAACTATTCAACTTTTCGTAGTATAAGAATGAAAATATAGGTAGGCATACAAAGAGATTTATTCTTAATCGACAGCTTAATGTATATCAGACGTGGGATTATAAATTTTGATGAGATATAATTTTATACCTATACTTAGGTACCTATATTCAGAACCCTACCTACTTAGGTATATTAGGTATACATTCCTATAAATATTGATATTACATTTTGTGAAATTGTAAGTCAATGATCATTAATATAGGTATTAATCATTGAACTGAAATCGTTGAAATCAGAAAATTAACTCACAAAAAATTGAGGTTATCTACTAATTTTATTGATGCAGAATCGACGATATTGAATAATGATAAAATTAACTACTTACTAAAAAATGATTTCGTTTTGTTGCTTTGTTTCTCAATTAATCTGTTTTCGCAATGAAGAAATTGTACAAAACAAAGGTAAATTATACAGGAAGAATAAATTGCATTAGGTATATGAGATTGATAGAAATAATTGACACACTTCAGTGTTATGTAACTGGGAAAACAAGAGTTCAATAATATCTGAATTGGAAAGAATATAAAATAATGGCCTTCAATTTCACAAAGACTTTTTTATTGTAATTATAAATATTGAAATATTTAAGTAGGTACTAACAAGTACCTAGATATCGCTAAAAAAAATTAAAGAATAGGTAATAGGTAGACTTTAGCTATTTAAGTAGTTTTCATTGACTTTCTTAGGTACTGAGATAATAAAAAATATTCAGTAGTTACCTATATAACTAGTATCATTATAGTAGCCTATAGAGATTATCTTACCTGAACTAGGTCGGTCCGAATATCTTGTACAGTAGACCCAGGCTGGCCACACTGTCGGAACGGACGATGCGTTTTCTTCTTTTTTCTTGACCTCAGAGCAGCCACCGTTACCCAGCCCAAAACAAGGCTCAACACTCTCGACAGTTCTTTTAGCGCCGATTTGCGAAACAGTCTGACATAAACTACCCAACGGTGCCGTGTTCGACTCTTTCGGTTGCTCACTAGGTTTAGTTTCGTACGGTTTAAAGCCGATCTTGTCGGTATTCGACCTGGTTTTCGAAACCGCTTTCTTTCCAAAGTCCGGCTGAAGAATGTTGAAAATTGAATACTTCAACGTCTGGATCGTGGGTTCGTTATTGTTGCCGTTCGGCGTCGATGACCTGGTGGCCGAGGACGAGACGCTTCCGCTGGGAGAAGGCGAGTCCCTGTACGACAGAGGCGAGTCGTTTTCGCTTCTGCTTCCCTTAGGACTCGGCAACGCGAACGAAGTTATCCTGATGAAATTACGTTCTTGGGTTGGGGAATTCGACGACGACGTCAGGTAGTGCTCCTTCAGTTTTTCCTGATTCTGCGGAACCGTCAGACACGTGTACGGCTGAGTCCGGGACGATTCCGGCGAATTCGGAAAATTCATCCTGGATCCGTCGTTACTAGGGCTCGGACTCGTCGCCGTGTTAGGGCTGAACCTGTCCTCGAACGCCATTTTTAATACGCGAAATGAACGAGAGTGACGCGCGAGATCACAGAACTGGTTATGGGATGTCACTGGACCACTTCCCCGAATGCTCGCTAGCAAAAGTGTCCTGTCAAACTGAGTGAGATTTCAAAATAGTCATCTTTATTACTTGAAGTCTACGCGCCGTGGCCCCGCCCACGAGTCATGCGCTGATCTCTCTTTCAACGTCGAATAACCTCCCATCTCTTACCACTTCGCGCTATTCTCATCTACCGTTTCATTTCAATTCGTTACAAGCTTTGGACATGAGCCCTTTGAACCAACGCAGATTCCTAAATACAATTCTTATGATATTCTTCAATACACACACATCCAAAAACTTATAATTTGCTCATATACACACATACCTAAACTTGAAACAATGTTTGGTCCTTCGACTCGGATAATACCAATAAATTTAAGGTCCGCGATACGTTCGTATTATGTTAGGCGATAGCCCGATAATCTCTTCGTAAATATTGATTAATCTCTTCATATATCCCTCTCTGTTACTCTTTTCGTTTTTTCTGTGTTCCTTCGCAAACATTTCACTCAGGCATAGATGGTAATGGTCGGATGGGCGTGGCCACGTTGCCAACCAGCTTGTTGTTGGTCAGGAGGGAGGAGAAATGTCAGAATTGAGATGTAAGAATGTTTGTTTCTGTGGCAGTAGGAGGAGTCTGCAAGTCGGATTTTGTAATAGTATATGATACACAAGTGGTATGAATTAATAACTGGTTGGGTTAGATAATGGTTTTATCAATCTGTGTTCCGGCTAATTGACATATTCCATTGGGTTCGGGCGCTCACCATATTGAATCGTAGATGGTGCAGTGTCAATCACTGTGAAGTTAGTCACGAGTGATGGTTGGATTGTTGAATGGATATTGTTCGATTATACTGGGATTTATTATGTCTTATATATGGATAGGTTTGCTTTAAGTTTATGGCTCTAATGATTCTAGGAATCAATGGATCATTACTTATGAAATTTTCTATTAAGTCTGGAATTGAAATCAGTAATTTTCAGTAACTGCTGACCTTAGGTTTAATGGAATATGTTGTTTACCTACATGTTCTTATTGCTATTAACTCTGAAGGTGAATAATGATGATCCATAACGAAACGCTCACATTTCTCCGACGTTGCAACATTTCACATACCTTAGTAGGTATAGGTAGCTACCTACCTATGGCTGAAAAAAGTTTGTTTCTTTTGCATTTTCTATTTTATTAGATATACTCATTCCATATTTATGTTAGTCGGCACAATAAAAACAATTTGAAGATCCTGGCCCTCCTGGATATTGAAGATATCTAAAGAATGATTTAATCTTGTTTTTAAACATCTCTACTGTACCTATCTCCTAATAGATATATTGAGAAGGTTTCTTTCAAGAGGACACTGTTCAAATTACTTGGTGACCTTTTTAAACTTCAGGAAAGTATTTTTCAGTGATATTTCCTAATCGCTATGTGAGTGAAATTTCTAATATTTCATTTCTGGGATCGGCAGGGACCCATGACACCTATAGTTACGCCAAGGTCTGAAAATAGACTTTGATTCCAAATTAAAATCTTCTGCTTATTATGCAACTGATTTAATTGAAGGTGCCGTTTATTTTGGATTCAAATTTTGGAGTTATAATGAGAGATTAAGAAGACTTAAAATGAAATTCATAGCAAAATTGCTTTTGTCTACTAATTAATCTGTTACCTGCAACGTATCTTTTTAATGGAATTTTCAATAAATTTGTAGTTTCTTATGTCGTATCTATTTCTTCTATAAATACCTACCTTCAACCACTGGTTTTCAGTTTCTATTTAATACCTATTGCACTTAACACCTTAAAAAAAATTTATATTGTTTTTACGTAAATGCTTGATTAATTATTCATCAAATGGTTTTCTTAGACTATATCAAATAGCCTTTTCAAAAAAGTTGGCTTTACCTACTAACTAACATAAGAAATGCACCAGTTAACCAAAGTATAATGTTAAATTATGAAAAAATTTTGATAATTTAAACTAAAAACAATAGAGATCAGTTTCGATCTTATTAGATCTTACCTACCATGATTTATAATCATCTTTGATTTTCTTTTTTCTAATGTGTTATAAGGAGTTTACGATAAACAAGTAGGTAGGTATAGTTTACGTTCTTGAACGTATTTTCCACGAAAATAAGACAACAGCAGAGTGCGGAAGTGGGTTTTTATCGGTTTAAAACCTCCCACTCTTATTTTTGACATAACTTAAAACTTTATCTGGAAAAGTTAATTAAATTTTAAAACAATAGATAAAAATCCATTTTTTTATGCCTAACCTCGTAATGAGTGTAACCTACTATAGTAGTTATAGTTCAATCTGTATTATTTAAATTAATATATAAATGATTTAATGTTTGACTTGTTTTTTGGTGCAAATTTAATATTTCACTCTGTATGTATGCCCATAATATCTATCCGTATGATTTAATGACAAGAAATAATTGATCAAATTAATTGATGATTTGTGATACAAATCTGGAAGTTTCCGACACTTTAATTATAGTGTCACATTAAAGTGTAGTCCTAATTTACATAGGAATGTACCTACCTATTGAACAGAAATAAAAACCATATTACAAAAACGTCCGGAAACTTGCATAATGAATCACTAAATCCGTAAATTTCCACATGTTTTCCTTCCATTGCTAAACAAATCAAAATATGAAATTATTTCTAATTCTTAACCAAAGAGTAGGTACCTACCTAGTTTACTATACATCAAAAAAATTTTTTTTAACATCTCAAATCCCCATGTTTCTGAAGAATTTTTGCACCACGAATTGCTATCTTGATGCTAAAGAAGTGCCCATCGTTGAAAGTTATAAAACTTTTTTCTGACTGCTGGCATTTTGTAGATACTTACATTGAAATTTTTTGTTTTTGTCGATTTTCGAGAATTTGTGCACCTCCACAGGTTCTTCAGATTGATCAAAAAGGATGAAATTTGGTATAAGAAATTAAGTTGACGTTGAGGTACGAACATTTGTGCGTTTCACCTATTTTCCCCAAACGCCGTCATTTTAATGTAGAGATTTCATACCTATATTTTTGTGCACGCGCTGCACTTTGCGGTGACTATTTTCCGTTCGAATCACATCTGGACCAGCTTCGCGCTCATAACGAGATGGGCTAACCTGCATGATTTTCGTTATCCAATTTTCACTTTGAGTGAAAATATTACCTCATAGCGACGAAGCTTAACTACTCACGCGTATTTTTCGATTTGTCATTATTCATCAAATTCTCATAATATTTGTTGATTATATAAATTCCTTTTTTGTCCGTGGAGGTACGAAATAAATGATTTATTGAAATCAATAACTACAACCTATCCACTCATTTAAAGGATATATCCACGTCCTTCATTTTATCTGTTTATTTTTAGATGAAGATATATCTGTGGTAATCAGAAATACGTTCCTAAATCATACTTTCAACGAAAAGAATTTAAATTGGATACGCTGTAGATTAATCAAATTAACAAATTAAGGAAGTGTGAATCATGCAAATTATTTAATTAGGAGATACCTATATGATGTGGGAAATATTTCGAAATCTATAAACGGAAATAGGTAGTGAATTATATCTCACATTATACATCGAATGGTATATTAGTTTTCAGTCGTATTTTCCGCGAAAATATTAGACTACACTGAAAAAAGAGGGTTTATATGATCGTCTTTCTGATCTTTTTCATATTATCCATATCTGAAAATTCTATAAGTTGAAGAGGAAAGTATATTGATTTAGAACTCCCGTACAATACTGACAAAGAAGCGAATCTTTCTAAGAATGATCATTTAACGTTAGTAACCTATCTCATAATTTTACACAAATGTCATATAATTATAATAGAACGGATTTTCAAGTCTATACGTCAGAGCTTACTGAAAATTGCTGATTCCCCTAAGACATCTAGTGTCTAAGCTGGAACAACTTGGACGTTAGGTGTAAACAACCGCTTATTCAAAATAATAGGCTATTTCTTTACGTTTCTAACGAAAATTTACGAACCCAGAGGGCGAATAATTACGATTCATTCGCAATGCGTACATCGATCGTTCATTCATTCTATTATACTCCCAATTGATCGAAATTCGCGTGCGGTTATGCTCTTCTCTCTGCGTGTTTGTGCTTGAAGATTTTTTGCTTATATCTTTTCTTTTACCAATGATAATGGTGACTTTTTTGTGTTAACTATTTGATTAATTCATTTTGATAACAATGAATATTGAAACACTGTTGAATGGTTTTCGACTGGACAACGCAGTTATACAACGCTTTAAAGGTAGGTAGCACATATTGTATTTAGTGATACCTTAGTGCATTGGAGAAAAAAATGATTCATTTCGAAATCTGATTCGCAGAAAGGTTCGAAATTCCATCAAATATTACCGAACTAGAGTTAAAAATGAACGAAGTTAACCTTGCATAATGCAGAACTATATAATTAACTAGTGCATAGGAGAAAAAAGTTATTTTACTGAGATCTGTTCTGCAGAACAGATGAAATTCATTCGCACATTTCCAAATAATTGGATTATTCGAAAATGCAATAAAACGCGCGGGAATCTCATGTTTTCCAACATCACGCGGCATGCACAACGAAATTGACCTTTATGTATAGTAGACAGAGAGTAGTTTTTATTTCCCCCCTCTTTTTTTAAGATGCTCTCTGTAAATTGAATCAATTATTTTTTGACACATTCCTACATTTTTCAGATGAAGGAATTGATGAGGATTCTTTCAGGATGTGGGATGATAATACAATATCTCAATTAATTCCAAAAATTGGCCCTCGCCTGGTATTCAAAAAAACGTACCAAGAATACCTTTTGAATTTGGAAATATCTGAAGTGAGTTATTTTTGATTATACTATAATGAATTTCCTTGTTTTAAAAGTATTTTAAGTGATATATATTTTTGTTATATTTGTTAATATGAGAATTTATATTTATTTTGTTATGTTTTTTAATAAAGAGATACAGAATGATTACATTAAAGAATGTTTTAATTTTACCACCAGTATTAATGTGGTTTCATTTAGAAAATGGCTCATTAATATAAGTTAGTTGCAGATTCCTTAAAACATAATTCAATTGCTTGGTCTGAAGAAGAATATGCTCAACAAATTTATTAACTAATTCATTTTGAATTTTTTTGTAATGCTCAAGTTTCATTGTGTATAATGAGGGATAATTTTTTACAGACATTATATACATTTGGGCTGAAAAAATTGTTCATTACATACAATTTTACAGATTTACTGGATTAATTATACTTAACTAATCGTATATTCAAAGTTATACCACTAGCGTGTAGTATCGAAGTAGATGGATTTTTAAATGTATTGTACAAAATGATGAAGGCTATAAAACCAATTAATTAATTTTAAATACCTGGCCTAAAGAAACAATCTGCTGGATATTCTGAGGGTGAATAGAACAGTTTACTTAAGTTTATATGACCGTCATATAAAAACAATAGTCCTTGATTGTT
>JARQZK010005210.1:112500-155009 GCA_030704885.1 Cynegetis impunctata
AAGTGTAATTTGAAGGTCTTTTGCTGTCGCTATCCGTTTTCGCAAAGAAGAAAGTACTAAATATCGGTCCTGAATTTGTGAAGTTTTTCGCTTTCGACCTTGTCCGGTTCGTCTTTTATATAGTCCCGTCTCTCTATAGCGATCATACACACGTTTAATGACTGACGGACTGCAATTAAAATTTCTTGCTACTTGCCGAATTCTAACACCATTTTCAATTAAAGCTATAGCACGAGCGACTTCTATCTCGCTAAGATTTCTCATTTTGACAGATAATGAATTCAACAACTACAAACTGTCATACCGTGGCTCATTGAAGCTCTCTAAGCCTGCCACATCATAAAACCTAAATAGGTATATTTTTATAATCACTCTACTTTTTGTACTTGCTGTTAAATATTGAACTTATCTCGAAAAAATGGGCATAATTACGTTTATTTTTCAACAAATCACTAAAATAAAATGCAAATCAATTATGAAAATATAATTTTCATTTGTTAATAATAGCAAGCAAAAAAGTTACAGGGTTATCCAAAAGTGTTCCTCTAATTTTTTTGAGCGGTGTATATATATAGATATATATATATATATATATATATATATATCTATATATATATATATATATATATATATATATATATATATATATATGTATATCTATATATACTTAAATACATGTACATAATGGCATCTCAAGCGGCTTCCATCAAACCTAATGATCTGATATTTGGCATCTGATGGGGTTGTTTTGGAGGCAACACGAATCTATCAAAATTTTACAACCTCCGTCAGTTTTACGTAGATATAGCTAAGGTCCCAATGTGAGCACTAACTCCTTAATATAAAAATTATTTTTTCTGATGAATGAACTAAAATAAAAGATATAAAAAAACTGAAAAATTTTAGCCTTAATCAAACACCGATATTGGATTAATTTCAGTTTAAAATTGATCTGATCTATAGGTAGGTACTAATAAATGAAAATATTTAGAAAATCAACTACTGTGTGGAGTTTAAATATATTTGGATTAATATAGGTATAGGTAATATGAAACATTATTCAAATCGATGTCATAGATATTTATAAGTAAATATGGATATACCTACCCACCAAGAATATTAAATGATTTGTATATTATCGGCAATCATTTCAAGAAGAAAAATAGTTTTCATGTATTGTAAATATTTTAGTCGCAGATAGGCACCTACTCCGTAAGGATCTATCAAAATATAATATAAATCTAGCCTTAAACTGGTATCTATAGGTGATTTGAGTAACCACTGAATCCTGAGTGGATCATTCGATTGACTAAAACTGATAAAACATACCTAATACTACTCAAATTGTTCGTTTTTGAATACAGGATCCAATTCCATTACCAGAAATTCACAACCCATGAAAAACTGGTCCTATAACTCGCAAAATACGATCGAAGTCACTACTATCGACTACCAAACTCATGGGAAATTGATCACTTTTCAGCATCCAAATATTATCATTCTTCTAGAAAATAACACCTACAAGGTCGTACCTCTAATAATTTTAATAGATCAGTCACAATTCGATATGGTTTCTTGCTAAAATTCTTCCTACAAATAAGCACGGATTACATTCTGCCAGCCATAGAGACGCATCTGAGCGTGTCTAAAACACCGAATAAGCTTCACCTTTACCTGTCAAAATATTCGAAAACATCCAGCGTGGAACAAAGACTCTGTGCGTCGATCCCGTCAATGTGTCTATGGTTGTTAGTCACACAGTGTCGATGCGATTGTCTCTTGTACAGGACTGTATTTCGGGAATGAATTGTAAACCGAGGATAATTGAGTGCATACCTATTTCCGTGTTTTGAATTGTGTAGTTAACTGTGCAGAAACGGATGAATGCCTTAATGGAAACATCTGAAGATTAAATAGCCTTGACACGGATATACGGTCCAAGGATCTTCTTATTTGTAGATGAGAAATTGATACTAAATTTTTTAAACAACTGGAAAAAGGATATCGATTTTTGATATATCGAAATAGAACTATGGAAGATATATATTTATTGTGGCTAGTTTATTCATTCGTACATACTATCTTCTAATTATTACCATAACAACCCTAAATATCAACTGAAAAATATCACTTATTATTTATGGAAGCTTTTGGCAGAATATGATAAATTAATTTTATAAATCAAGAGACTGGATGAGACTCAATCTGATATTATGCTTTGCTTGCTTAATTTTGAAGATTTTTGTATTTTCAAAGGAAACCATGAGAGAAGTATCAATGTAGAATAATTTCTTGATAGAAAAAATCTATAGAAACATTAAGATAATAATGAATGAATATAAATAAACAGAAAGATAATAAATTTTGATTATGAATATTCTGATAAAACAGAGATGTGGACTTTTTATTCAGAAACCAAATTAGTTCTGAGTAGGTATATTAAAGATTTTCTTTAATTTAGGAAAATTCTTTTGAGTAAAAAAGAAGATCCACTATGCGCTTTAAAAGTGAGCATTAATAATATAAAATAGTATTAATGAAAACTACATAATAAAATGTATCAACATATTAGTTACTAAGAGTCTGAAACATAAAAAAAATTGTAAATACCTACATGTTTGTTATACGATGTTAATTTTGTCTGTTATTGTGTTTTATTTGTCACAGAGCATAGTTAGGTACCTTTATAATTATTTCATACATTAATAAATACGGGCCTGTTTTTCTCAGAAATTTTGCATCTCAGACACATATTATAGGTACTTAGGTATATAAATTTGAGCTTCCTGAACTCTTTTCCAATATAAACTTTCACACAGATGCCAAATATCACACGTGAAATATGCTTAAAAATAGATTTTCCGTTTTCTCTTCACATATTACCTAATATACTTACTTGAAAATGATAATAATATGCCTTTATTGAATGTACAATTCGTACATCAATAATTTTGACAGGTCGAAGTTTAGCTTCCCAAGCAACCAAAAGACGTCCACACGACGTCATTATTTAGACGTAATAACGTCATTTTGTGACGTCTCAATGACGCACTCACGACGTGAAAAAGTCACATGATTTTGACGTCATTTGGTGACGTCCCCACGACGTCATTTGGTGACGTTTGGACGTCATATTGAGACATTATATACACCGTTCTATTTTTAAATAAAGAAAATAGTGAATAAAAACATCTTTATTACTCATAACAATAAAACAGTACATTATTCGAAGACTATAAACTAAAATCTAATTTTTTTTAAAATCGAATAAAATCAAAATATATATATATATATATATATATATATATATATATATATATATATATATAAATATATATATATATATATATATATATATATATATATATATATATATATATATATAATATATATATATATATATATATATATATATATATATATATATATATATAGTTACACAAGATTTTTACCACGTTCGTTGTTATTCTCCTTCGCCATTTTTGTTTTGAGACGCTGAGGAGCATGTTTTAGCCAAACTTTAATGCAGCCCTCAACTTCAAAATCTGTAGCTAGCGGGCACATTTTTTTAACAGCATCTGCAAAGTTAATTAACATTTATGTATGACTAAGATTTGTTTGAAGCAGTGAAAATAGGAAGTTAATGTAAATTGATATTAGGTAGTTATCTATTCAAACATATATTAGACAGTTCTATTCTTCTAGAAAAATTTCAAAAGAAGATATGCAATAACTTGCTTAGTTAATAAAGCCCTCTATAAATTAAAATGATTCCCCATACAATGTGTGCGCAACTTACCTACAATAACTCTCCTCAGTTTTAGGTTGCAAAAGGATTTTTTGTCAGCCCTTTTACCATAGAAACTGTAGCAGCATGCTACATTATCTGGAATCAATTCTTTCAAAATTCTGTTTGTTCTGTTTGTAGCTCCATCTCCTCCAAATTTAGTACAAGTTGTCTACAAAAAAAATGAGAAATGCTTAATTTCTTAACCTAATTACACTACTAACTTGATAAATTATTTTTCATAAGGGTGCTTACCAGTTTTTTAAGCTTTTCATCGTCCAAACTATCCTCCAATGCTTGGAGGTCTTCAAGGCTAGTTACTGGGAGATTAAAGAAATTGCTGTTATCTTCCTCAGCTGCAAATACTTTTCCCTGTATTTTTTTCAAGATGCTCAATATTTTTTTATTTTGTTCTTTTAAAGATGCTAGATAATATGAATTTTAAAATTGGTCACCAGGATTTTGTTTAATAGGTGAAATATACATTAAATAATATTTTGTACATAATTACTATTAACTGTACAATATATTTACCTTTTTCTGGTTTGCTACTAGCTATATTATGTTCTTCTGAGTGGCTGTTGGAAGGTGTTTCCGGGAAAAGTACTAAAAAATTAATAAGGATTAAATGTACTGGTCAGACTAAAAAAGTTGTTGGGAACAGCTTGATACTCATTTAGTTGATCACTGATTTCCCAAGAAGAAATTAAATTTCTTTAGACAATGTCTTTAGACAATGTCTTTGAATACTAACAGGATAAAAAAACGATTAATTATTATAAATACTTGAGACAATTTATTGAGTAGGTATAAAGTGAAATATTCATGCAATAGTGTGTAAATATGAAAACAGAAAAATTATAAGCTGTATGTATTAATTTTTATCCTAGAATCCAATTTCTCCTGACCTGTTTGAGAATTTGTATATTTATAGGTGTGGTATTTTTTGTTACTGGTTCAGATTGATTTGGAGCAGAACAAATGGCAACTGTAAAGAGGTAAAATATTAGGAGCAATAAATTATACAGTTTCCCTTTTCAGAATTAAAAATCTGTTCAGGGTTAGGCAAATTTAGTAAAAAATCAATTGTTTACACAGTTCAATTTTCAAAAAATCAAGAATGTCTTGGGATTTACTAAATAATAAAAAATGTTTGTACTGAGTTAAAACTATAAGACAATAATTAATAAATAATATATTATATTTGAAAACCCTACAGACATTACACAGAAAATAATAATGAGCCTGATATCAATCACTGCCAATGATTGACCGCATATTCATTATCATAACGTATTTTTCATTAGGACAATGTCCAAAATTTATTGATAATAATGAATTTCTGTGATTGATCAATCAACGATATTGTTGTTATAATGAAATCTATGTCATTACGATAATGTAATTGAATCATTAATCTAATGAAAAAAGTCATCTTTATAATGTTATTTACATCAGAGCAATGTGAAAAGTACATCAAGATAATGACTACATAGTGATCAATACTATGTACCTTTAATCATCACGATACATTGTCATAATCTCTCTTTTAATAAAGCTATGTTCAATAGGCATAACATTAATGATTGAAAACATTAACCTATGTATAGTTCATCCATAGCAATGCACTGCGTTTATCACTTAATTGTATTTCGGTCATTCGGTCAATGGTCCCGGAGAGCATTGGGACAATGCTCTCAAAGAATCATGGATTGATGAATTTCTGGCTGCACCCCCACCGTCTCAACGTAAATATGCCAAATTTCCGCCTTAATTCGCTATACGAGTATCTATCTAACGCTTACAGGCAAACGGTGGAGTGGTATTTGTGTATAAGTAAATTTTTGTGGAAGCAGTTTCTTTAGAAGGTGGTAAGTAGAGTAACTGTATTTTTTGAATCTTGTTAGTTTCTTATAACATTTGAATAAAAGTTACGAAAATATTTTTTGCCAGAATACCAATCTCAAAAAAATAAAGTAGTTACCACTGAACAGTGTTGAAAGAGAGATGAAAGAATGAAACCATGGCGTGTTTCGAGCACTTATAGTGAAAATATATTAAATATATTTTATTTAGAACAATTTTTATATTATTTCGCGACACTACTATGAATTTTGCTATAAGAAATAGATATGCTCAATAATGGGAACTTGCTCATACATTGTTTTGCTAAATTCCCTTGTAAATTCAGTATATTACTGAAAAGAAAATTGTATTTACAAAAAATCTACTATTTACTAAAATTTGGCGGTCTACACTATTTCAAACATCATCTTGAAAAATAATCATTTATTGCAGGTTTGTGACCATACTTGTAAGTGTGATCTGGAATCTGAAGTAGAAATCGAAATATTCCAAGCACCTTCATATATATTCAGTATTTACTTTTCCCCAATATAAAATCATGGTCGGACAACCTATCTGTATAACAACCCAGAGCGCCCTCCACCAAAGGATATTGGAAACCAACAATTCACCGCAGAGCTCGAAAATGCAGAAACCCGTCGCCTAGAATACAAACTTTCTGACATTCAAGATGTTCTACTTTGCAACTGTGGCGTAGGTATGTTTTTTTTTAAAATTTATTGAAGAATTTTCCTTGTTCTCTTTATGTAATATATTAAATTGTCCATGGTCAACTAGTATATATTTTTCATGATTTTTAATTTAATCTTGTATAATTTCATGTATTTACCTATAATATTCAATATAATATAGCTATAGTTGCAACTAACTATTATAACTTTACTTCTAGATTGATATGGGACTCAACCCATGAAAGAACGAAAATGATTAATTTTTTTTCTTCATAAACTGTGAAAACGAAGTGCCAAAAATCATTGCATTTCTGTTCCAATAGCAATGTCAAAGACAAGGCGATTGAGTTTTTTACTAGGCCCATTGGAAATCGAAAATATCGAGGAAAGTAAATATCTGCTTGTGTAGATTGTATATTTCAGTGAATGGTGTTCACCCCGTGATGCTAATGTTAGTAGTTCCAAAAGAGCTTTGATATTATTATTCTATGTCAGATTGGTTGTTTTAGTCACAGGGTTGAAGAGAACACTTTTTTCATTTGTTATGAAATCAAATGGACAGTTTCAGAATAATTTGATACATATTTCGTGAACATCATATTTAAAGTTCATAACATACTTATTTCATTAAAAAAGTAGAGTCCCAATTGAAAAAAAAAATCAGTTTTCTAAAATCTGGAATTCACCTTTTTCATTTTCGACCATAATATATTTTTATTTCCAGATGGGCGAGATGAGGCAGCCACCAACAAAGTTGTAAAGAAAGATATTACTGAAAAATGCATCAACAAAAAATTTTCACTTACAGCACCTCATCTTTATATCTTGCAAAAACACCAAAAGAAATTTGAAGAATGGATATACTTTCGAATTCGAAGAAACTTCAATTCTATTCTTTTGTGTTCGCAATTGGTGAAGATATAACAAAAATTCAAGGAGAGTATACATACTTCGATGGAATTAGATATAAGTTTTTCAATGTTATAAGAGCTGTTAATAGTTGTTTATATATTATTTATGTTTTCCAATTTAAGTTTTTCTCCAGAAAGTATTATGTTTTTGGTCGTTTATTGAATACTTTTTTTTAAACCTCAATCCAGGAATTGTATACAGTTAAAACACATATCTTATGTCAATATTTGAAGAATAAATTGTATTTATTCCAATTCACATGAATCTTTTGTGTCTGTTTGTAGTTATCTTTTGGAACGAACTCGTTCGACAGCTGCCCATCATAATTGCTTGGAGCATCATTAGCATAATATATAGACTTTTTTTTCCTATTTGCAATTATATACCTGTCACTATATATATATATATATATATATATATATATATATATATATATATATATACCTATATATTATATAAACCTATATATATATATAAATATTATATAATATATATCTATATATATATATATTATAATATATTATATATATATATATATATATATATATTAAATATATATATATAGATATATATATAGATATATATATAATATATATATATATATAAATATATATCTATATATTATATTAAATATATAAATATAATATATATATATATATATATATAAATATGAATATAAAATATATATATATATATATATATATATTATATCATGAATATAAATATATATAATATATATATATATATATATATATATATTATATATATGATTATATATATATATATATATAAGTCTAGTCTATTTTATTTATGAAAACAAAAGGTGCCAACCTGTAGGCTCAGATCGATGTCGTTTTTACATTATATATTAACGTCTTCGAACATTGAACGATGTTCGAAAGTCATTGTGCGCATGGCTTAGAATTAATGTATCGGTGATTGAGTCAATGTCCTGAGTTCCTTAATTCAATGACTGCAGTTGATCGGTCGATGTACAGAAAACATTAATATCATGCTGGATGTTGATTGACTGATACACAGTGGTCATTAGTAGAATGTACTTTGTTCTGAAATCCAGGTGATGAAATTAATGCCTCTCGGGGATTGATATAATCACTTGAACATCAAGCAATCAATAATAATACATTGATTCAATGAACTCGAGCATCGGTTGAAAATTGATGTCCGAATACATTATCACAATGGTTTTATTCATTATATTCACGTACGTTTTTCGTTCTGTGTAGGAGCATACTTTCAAACCACCCTATAATACATACCCGATTTTTGTTTCAGTGAAATTCTTGGAGGTCGTTTATGCTTAGACTGCTGTTCTTCATCACTGGAATAAATCTGCCTTTTTGATAAATTTATTTTCCTTTTTTTTGGAAGGATATCAACATCATGTCTCTTCAGCTTTTTTTGCCCTTTTATAGGCCTTTACGGAGAATGAGATGAAATTTTTTAAATTTATAGGTATAGCAAAAGGAAACATAACATTGCTCTATATTGCTTTAAAAAATCCTTAAATAAACATTACATATTCTAAACATCATAACCTGAAATAAATGAAAATTTTGCTTACTCTGTAAATGATACATTTTAATGAGGTTTATGCAAAAAAAAAACAGCAGTGCAGTTTTATCAATATGCTGTTGTATGTGGTCATAAATGAGTCCGCCTTACTCAGTCCCCTTTCTAATTGCTTCCATTTCAAAAATGTTCTTTGATTTGAATCATCCCTATTCAAATCACAAATCATGATTCAAATGCTAGATTACATCAATTTATTAAATTTAAAAAATCGCCAATTCAAATCAAGTATTGAATTTCATCTAACACATAAAATGAAAAAACATAACACAAAAAAAAGCCTCAAGTTTGTGGCAGGGCCGTCGCCCTCCTTGCCCCCCTTAGTTACGCCACTGGGTATACCAATAAGGAAAAGCTATCATTCTATGCATTTCAATTAATCCCTAATTCAATAATCTACCAAAAAACATATAACTTGATTCGTTTCTTTTTCTTTAAATTACAACTTTGTAATAACGAAAAAAACATGAATAATTGGGAATTCTAAACCAAAACCGTTAATCTTACATTCTTATGTTTTCTGAAATATTTTCACAAACAAAATGACATTTAATTTAAAAAAAAACGATGTATCTGTCAATGTCATTGAAGTAACGAATTTCCTCCGGTAGAATTGAAACCTTGTGCAGTAATTTCTGTGCAACGTTTTTATTAACCCACTTGAGAGTCTACGACAAGAATACACCATGGTTTCGCTCAAATTGTTTCAGTCCAGTGGAACAGGATCGATTGTTTTGAACTGTTGAGCTCCGACAACAGTTTTATGGCTGCGTTTCTTCATTTCCATTGTTCGTTATTGTCACCGCGCGTACTGAGAAGGTGTACTGCCTTTGTTTGCACCTTTTCTATAGGTACGATTGGAAATTAGTTTCGTTCTCCCATTCGAAGTGAGTACAAGAAGCGGACTATAAATCTCCAATTTTTTTCGGATGTCGTTCTGTTGATACATAAGTTTAATTTCCGAAACTAAATAAGGACGAGACTGCTTCTGCCCCAATGTTTGAATCACACGTAATGACTTTTAAAAAACCAAGTGTAACAGAGAAGTTTGAGCTCAGCAAATACACCACGTTGATATATGACATCAGAATCTATCCGCTTAATAATTTTATGGTAAATAGGTAGCAAAGTATGTATAATGTTTTATACCTACTCCCTGAAGATCATGGTTTCTTATACCTATATATTATAATCGTGATGTTAGTTTCCTCACCAAGCTAGTTAGTCGAGTATGTTAGGTACGCTGGCTAGCATTTGGGAGGTCTCGGGTTCAAACCCCGGGGCCGACTGGTCTGCCATGAGTTTTTCTCAGAGGTTTCCTCATGGTAATGTAAGTCACTGCTTGCAAACTTATAAGGCGAATGCTGGGCCAGTATTAATCCTCTGAACCCTACCCACACTTCCTATGTTCCATAAATATCCCGTCTCACCTTTCCTTAATGCACTTGTACATACAAGTGTATCCTCTGATCTGGCTGAAGGAGTTAATACCAAACTCAAACTGCCCGCCTCCCTGACACATACTTCAGGGAGGAATGAAACACGTGTGTTTCCTTTTTTTTTTTTAGTTTCCTCTCGATTTAGTATAGTTTTCTTAATTTTCGGTATGTCTTGAGAGTTTTATTATGTTATATCTGAATAGTTTTTTGTTTTCGAAAAAAACCATAAAATTCACTAACCACTAACTAAGTGTTGCCGAATAATGGTAGGTACAGGGCCTTCTCAACGGCAAGGCACGTGCCTTAGGACCTCGGCCTCATGGAGGTATTACGCCTGTCTTAAGGTGGTGAATTTTTCATGTTGAATATTTTTTTAAAATGAATACAACACAAAAAGATTTCAATTTTGCAGGAACACCGAAAAACATTTAATTTAAAACAACTGATCAACTCATTATCAAGACTAGATAGTCTTGATAATGAGTTCATAACTCGAAACATGTCGACTTTTCGTTACTGCTAAATACAGTATCTAAATATTTTTTATATTGTGAAACATAAGCCAAGTGTTTCTATTTTAAAGTTTATACTTTATTCTATAAATATTAATATAATATGTGTAGTATATATCTTAGTACGTACAAGTGATAGTATGACATCTGAGATGGGTGTCGGTATCTATCGGCATAAGAGCGCAAGTTGATAACTGTTTTATAGTATTGCACATAGAAATATTTATAAACACTTAGTACTTCTATAGTATTGCATTGCATATAGGTACTGGTTACATTCGAGATTTTCGAGCCAATTTGTTCACGTCGTTTACTTCTCCTTTCAAATAAATCAACAATAATGTTCAAAAGGCAAAAGAGTGGTAGTTTTCATTAGAATAATTGTGTTTATATTTTTGTTGAATATTTGAATTGTTATTTAGTTTCGTGAATAAAAAAATATATTATTTCACATATTTCATATGAATATAAGAAAGTACTGAGACACTAAAAAACCTCTTAAGATGGTTCTGTAGGTATATACACCTTAGGATAGGTCTTGGGAAGAACTTCCTAATGATATGTCACTTGCTGGGTAAGGAGAGTCCTCCAAAATGTCCATTTTTCTATGTCGTATGATGATTTCTCTTGGACGAAGTGCATCAAAATGTGCATTTTCGATACTAAAAGCTCTGCATTTCAGAAGTTACTCTAGCAAAACATCAAGTCTACCTACTACCTAAAATGGTAATTTCAAGTTCTATTAAAAAATTATTTTGAATGAGATAACCTGTATGTTACAGGTTCTCATTCAAAATGATTTTTTTCCGTTAATAACTATTGACATATGATTTGAAAAAATAAATTACTTCAATTATTCTACATATACACATACAACATAGTGCTTTGAAAAAAATTACCATAGAAACAAAGAATTTTTGACAGGAAAACAGTTACAGCCACTTTTCGAAAATGTACATTTTCGAAAAATATGCTTTAGGGAACTCAGAAACGATAATATATATCGATATGCGGTTTTAACCTTTAGGTTTGTCATAAAATTTGAGTCTTAGACATAAAAGGCATCAGTTTTCATTTAGCTAGTTTGAAAACAGAATTTTCCCTTTAAAACTGTCCAATTTGGTCAACTCTATACATCATTGAAGAGTTGAATTTAAAAAGCCTGTTGGAAATGTCGGTAAAAAAATCATACCTACTTCATATATGAAAATATCTCTTTCTACTTTTGATTTGAATTTTCTGTAGTTGTGAATATTATTTGAAGTACTCAAAATATTACCTTTTATAGTATATGTTATAAACAAACAGCAACAATATCTTTCAGATATCAATAAGAAGTCCATAGTCAGCCCTTAGTATTGACAAAATTTCGTACCCTAGGGTTCATCTTCACTTCTCACGAAACCGAATATCAAACTAAACCAACTTTAACAATAAACTTTACAAATATTTTAGTTTTGTTAGAAGATGCTTCTTATAGTAAAATTGCCGCATCGTAAAAAAATCTCGACCGCTTCTATTAAAAAAAAAACCTTCTCGCGGTTCTATTTTTGATGATAATTTGAAATTTGTATATATTTTTATATTTTGTATGAAAATGTGGTTTGATGTGCTTTCATTTCTAAGTTTTACATTGTTCAGTTCATTAATTTATTTGCTTGATGTGTTTTGTTTTCTTTATTTTACATTGTTTAGTTTTACGCTTTTTCGATAAATTGCACAATTTTGAAGAGAATGAAGCATATTTTGATTTGATATTATTTCATTTCCGTATATATTGGGAAATTTCTTCAGGTTGAACAAACGACCAATTAAAGTGCTACCTCGATTAAATTACCCCGTAAGACCATTTTCACGAAAACAAGAGATTGCGAAACAACAAGGGATAATTAGATACAGTTAACTGAACCAAAATCAAGCTATACTGGAAATTTCACGGATCCGAAAATTACCCAGCAATATCAACTCACCAACCCTTATATTCACTTCATTTCATTAAGGAAAACTCCGTTTCACTTTCAGTCGAATTGAGTTTTTATTGTAAATGCTTTTCAACTCTAAGCGATCCAAAGTGATATTTGAGAAACGCATTTCCATAAGCTTTTATCATCTCATGGAGTTTTTATCTGTACAAGTATTTTTGACTACATTTGAAGGAATTCTCTAGTAAGAATTATTTTTTCATAATTTTCATTTGTTCAATTTCAAGAATTTTCAGAAGAGATCAATACAATTTATTCAATTACATGCACTAAAAATTTATCATTCTATAATAGACCATTTTAGGTCACGTGACCTTGACAGGTCCGCCATTTTCACTGGAGGGCAAAAAAACTTTGTTTTGTCCTTTGATCCTCGTTATTGATAGATGCATTTGTTTGTTTTTCTGAGTTTTGTAGTGTTATCAGAGTGAAAATTCAACAAATTCCTGAGGTATTTCTCGTACTGAATATTATTCAACACTTACCGTTGATGTGAAAGCTCGCTACCACAAGAAATTGGAGATAATAGACGATAGGCCCATATTCACTTGGAGAAAGTGGCTTGTGCAAGGATCTGGAGTTGATCCCTTCAGTATCTTTGATGGAGTTGGTAAATTACCTAGGTATCTAACCCTTTGTCATAGCTTCTACACTGGACAGCAGCTTAAAGCCTACAAATGTTCATTGGCCCACAAATATTATGAGGCTAGGTATGTCCAAGATGTTTTGGCTCGATAAATGAATGATAATGCCTACACTGTTGTTGGAAAGGTAGGCATATCAAACAATTTCATTATTTCTAGTTGTTATATATCACTATTATATTTTTATCAATAACTTTCTCATTGTTACAGATTAGACTTTCTCAAAAAGCATGGGAAAAACTCCTCAAGGTTTGGCTAATCCCGTTATCAGATGAGGCTGTTTCCAGTGGACATTGCACATGTATGGCAGGTTTGGGGGAAGTTTGTAGTCATGTGGCAGCATTGTTGTTGTGTTTATAAGCTCTTCCAGCTGAAAAGGAGAATGAATCTGTTTCCTGCACACAAAGGCTTGCACAGTGGCCTGTACCTTCTACGAAATCCATTGACTTGATTAAATCATTTTGTTTGTTGTCAAAAATGAATGAATGATTTTACATTAACTGTTTTCAATTTGTCAAGAATATTACATAGGGTTGAAAATAATCAATATCTTTTTATCTCCAAGAAAATACAAAGTGATCATAAATTAGAAGTCACCTCACTCTGAACAATTGATTAACTATTACAATCTTTGGCACGCTTATTGTGATAAATCCTGAAACAAGAATAACTGTTACTTGATGATGAACATAAAGAACTACTAACTAACATTTTTGAATCGTTTATCTGACCTCACTGTACTTCTTTTATGCCGATACAGAGATTGTACATGTTTTTTTTCACCAATTATATATTCCATGTTTTGAGTGGGTACCCAATTCTGGGTTATTCTTATCCTCTAGTGGGACTGGTTGTCCTAAATATATAAAAGCATTACTTTCATTTAGCTTTTAGCATCATTGTTTTGTTGTTCTTTTTGTACCGAGTTTTGTACCTTTTTTTAGGATGTTATTTTGAAAAATCAAGGAACCAAATATAATCAAAATACTCACCCAATAGGAAATGTCAACAAATTTTACCATTTCTCAGCTTATTTTCACTCAGAGGGCCTCTTTTCAAAGCCCTAACCCATAAGTCACGTCGCTGTTTTGACAAGGCATTTAAATAGTCTCCACGGTTTTTGAGCGCAATGGGAATCAAGAATCGAACTTGGTCTCTTTCCGATCTCATTGAACACTTAACATTATAACAAAACATTTCAATAATATACTGAATACTCCGTAACGACTTGCACACTGTAAACATAGGCCGAAATGTTTTGTTTGACCTCCAAGCAACATGGCGGATTTGTTGTGACGTCATCCTAAAATGATCTATTGATAGTGTCAGGGTCACAGAATATAAACTTCTAGGTTATGGTACATTAAACAATACATGGTCATCTATCAAACAAGAGAGGTTTTAATTTCAAATGATAAGGACCTTAATTTTTTAACCATAAAATATAATTCACAATCCTGGTACCAACGCCTAATTATACGAAAAATAGCTTCTGAAGTTATTGCACAACTTCTTTCGGCTGTTACATAGAACTTCAATATCAATTAGTACACAGATGAGCTGTATAAATATTTATTCTTTGGTTATGTATCTTTGAAATCTGTGGTCTTACTATACAATATGTTGCTATTCAGGAAAAAATGTTTTTCCGGAAACGTCAAAAAATGACGACTTTTTTTACCTCAGTTCTCAATGTTGAAGTTTGATTTCACAGACGTATTTTGGTTTTTACTTTTTGTCCGGCCGTGATCGTACAAAAACGTACACTTTTTTGTCTCTCACGGCAATATCAAGAACGTCGGGCGTCGTACAGTAGGGTTCCGAATCCGACATAATGTAATCTGTAAGAAAAATTTTATATATTTTAATACAACAAGTAATTTCTTAATACTCGGGTACTTACCAAAAACGCACAGTCCTATAATGAGTAGATAAGTGACTTTAAAAGTTTCTGACAATTATTTTGTTGAATTGTCAAATTTGTGTTGACTTGACATCTACAAAACCTGTAATAGAGCAATCTAGTTTTACGTTTCTTTTTTTGTAATGGAACAATGTTGCATTCGTTTCCAGATAAAAAAATTGATTTTGCATTTTCAATTTCAAATTTTTTCATTGAAATTAAAAACTGATCACAATAAATCCACAAGCTCCAGACCCAGTAGTTGTTGTCAAATTTAGAGCCTGTCTACGAACAATTTCCTCACATTTTTTGCAAAAGCCTAGGAGTAAGCTTGGGGCATTCTACAACAATAAGGTGTCTCAAAACTCCAAGATTTTCGGATTGACTTGCAAAGTCCCTAATGAAAAAAGATTTTTCGACAAATTTAAAATACAAAACTAGAAACATTCTTTTTTTTTCCTGGAAACGAATCGTACAATTTTTAATGAATTCAGCTCCAATGTTAGAAAAACTTTCATAAGGTATATCACATGCCCTAAGTTGTATTTGAAATCTCAAAAAATAATATCCACCCCAAATTAAAAATCGACTGTTTTTAGAGGCATCCATTAGTTATGTGAGGCAATTTTGGCGAATTTTCGATACCCCTATCCTAATCTATCGTGAGATATATTTCAAAATGCATATTTTTAATGTAAATCTGTTAATCTGTGCTTGACTACATTAGATTCGTTTAAAAAAACAATTTGCTTGTATTTTTCTTTTCGTTGCTAAGACGAGTATTTAAGATTTCTAATAACGCCGCATAAAATCACAGTGAGAAAAAATCAAACAATAAAATACTTAAATAAAAACCACTTAATTTACCCCAGTTTCCTCACAATTTTACACGAAATTACGTGATATTTGCCGAAACAACCATCTCCCCACGTGAGGATTGAGGTTTGGCCTGACCCCTTCTTCCCCATAAACGCCTTTCGTAATCAAAGGATAACCTCTCTGGAAAATTTTTAAAACTTCAATGAAACGAAATATTCAGATGAAAATTTTTACCTGGGACACCCCGTCTATCAAACTACAAAACGAACAACTCGCCTGTTAGATGCTTTAAGAAGAGAAATTTCAGGGGTGCAACGTGGATATCGATTGCCCAAGGGTGGAATCTCACACCTTGCACCCCCCATCCGGGGAGCGGAATTCAATTTTCTACATCACTTGTTAATAAAATCAGAGTGTATACGTTCAGAAATGACGCGGCGAATCGATCGTAATTCGACCTTGGCGAGGGTGTGCCGAGCTGAGGATCCAGTGAGGGTTGAAGGCCCACCTTGTTCAATCAGGGAAAATTGAAATTTTCCATTTCGGCCATAAAGAGCCGTTTGTTTGAGCTTTGAATGCTACTGACATACTTACTCGTTTCAGAGAAATAGATTCCGAGTGTTTTGAACACGAATTGGTTGGAATAGTTGGATGAAATTCGAAATGAGGTTTTCTATTGCTATCACTAGAATGAGGTTGATGTTATAATTGGCCTTTGGCATACAACGATAGAACTAATTTTTAACGCGCTTTTATTAGCTTGGTAAGTATGTATCTATGTAATGAAATCTTTGAACGTGAATTTCACCCCCTCCGAAACGTCAGATTAATTTGGAACTTTGCACATTTACCAAGGACCGGTGACAATTGGATAATTGGAATAGTTTGTCCTATTATCGTCATCAGGACCTTCAGAATTAGCGATTCAAAAAAAATCGAAAATAAACAATTGTCTAAAAATCCCGCCTTCAAAATAAATGCTTCCAAGCCTCTAAGAACCCTACACCAGAATTTCTTAGATAGGTACAAACTGTATACGTATAAGACTTTCAAATCGTAGATCATGCAGACCTACATTCAAAAATCTCAAAATATTAACTCTGGCTTCCCTTGTTATATATATATTATGTGTACATGTTTTCACAGGCAATGAAGCTACGTTTGAAAAAAATAAAGAAAAGCATGGTTTGAACACCCGTCAGAAAGAAGACTATTTTATACCAGTTGCTAAATATCAATTAACTTATAAATCACCAAATTATATGGCACCTAGAATGTTTAATGCTCTCCCAACGGATTTGAAGAATTGTGGATCCACTAATATGTTCAAAAGAAAGTTGAAGCATTTCTTGGCAGAAAATTGTTATTATGAAGTGAAAGATTATTTGTTTTAATTGTCAAGTATGTATATGGTTGTGTATTCTTTTTTGTATTTTTATGTATTTTTTTTCCCTCTTGTTTTTCTGTATTGACTTTTTCTATACAGTTTTATGGCTGTCTTAAAGAAATAAAGAATTATTTATTTTATTTATTTATTTAAGAGACAAACTTTTATATTTAGTTCTTAACTCAATCTACCCGATGATGGTCATGTCACCGAAATTTTAATAGCAGTACCTATATATTTTTTCAACTATTCTGTGATGATAAAAATAATAAAATCTAGTTTTTATCATGTACTAACGAGAGATTTTATATATATAGATATATATATATATATATATATATATATATATATATATATATATATATATATATATATATATATATATATATATATATATATATATATATATATATATATATATATATATATATATATATATATATTATATATATATATATATATATATATATATATATATATATATATATATATATATATATATATATATATATATATATATATATATAATATATATATATATATATATATATATATATATATATTTATATATATATATATATATATATATATATATATATATTATATATATATATATATATATATATATATATATATATATATAATTCTCGTGTCACAATGTTCGTTCCCATACTACTCCGAAACAGCTTTACCGATTCTCATGAAATTTTGTGAGCATATTGAGTAGGTCTGCGAATCGGCCAACATCTATTTTTCAACCCCCTAAATGTTAAGGGTAGTCCACCCCTAAATTTTTATTTTTATTTTTCGAAAAAATTTTTTGTTTTCATTTTTGTATGATACAGCATAAAAAAATACATACAATCCTAAATTTTCACCCCTCTGCGATCATCCCTTATTTTTTATTTGTTAAACTCCTTCGGAATGACTCGACTGATTCTCATGAAATTTGTGCATATCGGTTAGGTCTGAGATTTTGACAAAATCTATTTTTCATCCCCCTAGATGTTAAGGGTAGTACACCCCTTAATTTTTTTCTTTGTTTTTCAGACAAAATTTTCTGTTCTATTTTTTTATGATACAACATTCAAAAATATATTTAACCCTAAATTTTTACCCCTCTACGATCAAGTCCTATTTAGATAGATAAAAATAATTTATATGACAGAACAACGTTTGCCGGGTCAGATAGATTGATAGATAGATATGTAGATAGATAGATAGATATATAGATAGATAGATAGATAGATAGATAGATAGATAGATAGATAGATAGATAGATAGATAGATAGATAGATAGATAGATAGATAGATAGATAGATAGATAGATAGATAGATAGATAGATAGATAGATAGATAGATAGATAGATAGATAGATAGATAGATAGATAGATAGATAGATAGATAGATAGATAGATAGATAGATAGATAGATAGATAGATAGATAGATAGATAGATAGATAGATAGATAGATAGATAGATAGATAGATAGATAGATAGATAGATAGATAGATAGATAGATAGATAGATAGATAGATAGATAGATAGATAGATAGATAGATAGATAGATAGATAGATAGATAGATAGATAGATAGATAGATAGATAGATAGATAGATAGATAGATAGATAGATAGATAGATAGATAGATAGATAGATAGATAGATAGATAGATAGATAGATAGATAGATAGATAGATAGATAGATAGATAGATAGATAGATAGATAGATAGATAGATAGATAGATAGATAGATAGATAGATAGATAGATAGATAGATAGATAGATAGATAGATAGATAGATAGATAGATAGATAGATAGATAGATAGATAGATAGATAGATAGATAGATAGATAGATAGATAGATAGATAGATAGATAGATAGATAGATAGATAGATAGATAGATAGATAGATAGATAGATAGATAGATAGATAGAGAGACAGAGAGACAGACAGACAGACAGACAGACAGACAGACAGACAGACAGACAGACAGACAGACAGACAGACAGACAGACAGACAGACAGACAGACAGACAGACAGACAGACAGACAGACAGACAGACAGACAGACAGACAGACAGACAGACAGACAGACAGACAGACAGACAGACAGACAGACAGACAGACAGACAGACAGACAGACAGACAGACAGACAGACAGACAGACAGACAGACAGACAGACAGACAGACAGACAGACAGACAGACAGGCAGATAGACATACAGAAAGACAGACAGACAGACAGACAGACAGAGAGGAAGACAGACAGACAGACAGACAGACAGACAGACAGACAGACAGACAGACAGACAGACAGACAGACAGACAGACAGACAGACAGACAGACAGACAGACAGACAGACAGACAGACAGACAGACAGACAGACAGACAGACAGACAGACAGACAGACAGACAGACAGACAGACAGACAGACAGACAGACAGACAGACAGACAGACAGACAGACAGACAGACAGACAGACAGACAGACAGACAGACAGACAGACAGACAGACAGACAGACAGACAGACAGACAGACAGACAGACAGACAGACAGACAGACAGACAGACAGACAGACAGACAGACAGACAGACAGACAGACAGACAGACAGACAGACAGACAGACAGACAGACAGACAGACAGACAGACAGACAGACAGACAGACAGACAGACAGACAGACAGACAGACAGACAGACAGACAGACAGACAGACAGACAGACAGACAGACAGACAGACAGACAGACAGACAGACAGACAGCCAGACAGACAGACAGCTAGAAAGACAAACAAACAGACACACAGACAGACAGATAGACAGACAGAAAGAAAGACAGACAACCAGACAGACAGACACACAGACAGACAGAACAGACAGACAGACATACAGACAGACAGACAGACAGACAGACAGACAGACAGACATGCAGACAGACAGACAGACAGACAGACAGACAGACAGACAGACAGACAGACAGACAGACAGACAGACAGACAGACAGACAGACAGACAGACAGACAGACAGACAGACAGACAGACAGACAGACAGACAGACAGACAGACAGACAGATAGATAGATAGATAGATAGATAGATAGATAGAAAAATAGATAACTATCTAGATAGATATATAGAGATACATTAGCAGATAGATGAATAGTTAGAAAGACAGATAGATGAAAATAATTTTTATGGCAGAACAGCGTTTGCCGGGTCAGATAGATTGATGGATAGATATGTAGATAGATAGATAAAGAGATAGACAGATAACTATCTAGATAGATAGATAGATAGGTAAATATACATCGGTAGATAGATGAATAGATAGAAAAATAGATAGATAAAAATAATTTATATGGCAGAACAACGTTTGCCGGGTCAGCTAGTATATATATATATATATATATATATATATATATATATATATATATATATATATATATATATATATATATATATATATATATATATATATATATATATAAATGAAACAAGCAGAATTATCGGTCTAGCCCGCATATGTCGAAGCAGCCGTTGACACGTGTTTCGGACTCTTTGGTCCTCATCAGAACGGCGTAGCCAAGTATGCGATGGAAAACCTGGAATTGAAACAGCAACAACAAGCAGAATCCCCTGCTTGGGAAGACAATCACACATTTGTGGTACATTGTTCGAACTCTCCGGTTTGGGAGATTTGGTCAAACTCTGACCACGGAGGCGATTAATGCCATCCGTGAGATCCTGGACCGTGGAAATAAACTACAAAGAGGAAATTTATCGCGGGGAAATAGTAAATGAAACAAGCAGAATTATCGGTCTAGCCCGCATATGTCGAAGCAGCCGTTGACACGTGTTTCGGACTCTTTGGTCCTCATCAGAACGGCGTAGCCAAGTATGCGATGGAAAACCTGGAATTGAAACAGCAACAACAAGCAGAATCCCCTGCTTGGGAAGACAATCACACATTTGTGGTACATTGTTCGAACTCTCCGGTTTGGGAGATTTGGTCAAACTCTGACCACGGAGGCGATTAATGCCATCCGTGAGATCCTGGACCGTGGAAATAAACTACAAAGAGGAAATTTATCGCGGGGAAATAGTAAATGAAACAAGCAGAATTATCGGTCTAGCCCGCATATGTCGAAGCAGCCGTTGACACGTGTTTCGGACTCTTTGGTCCTCTATTATTATTCCCCCGCGATAAATTTCCTCTTTGTAGTTTATTTCCACGGTCCAGGATCTCACGGATGGCATTAATCGCCTCCGTGGTCAGAGTTTGACCAAATCTCCCAAACCGGAGAGTTCGAACAATGTACCACAAATGTGTGATTGTCTTCCCAAGCAGGGGATTCTGCTTGTTGTTGCTGTTTCAATTCCAGGTTTTCCATCGCATACTTGGCTACGCCGTTCTGATGAGGACCAAAGAGTCCGAAACACGTGTCAACGGCTGCTTCGACATATGCGGGCTAGACCGATAATTCTGCTTGTTTCATTTACTATTTCCCCGCGATAAATTTCCTCTTTGTAGTTTATTTCCACGGTCCAGGATCTCACGGATGGCATTAATCGCCTCCGTGGTCAGAGTTTGACCAAATCTCCCAAACCAGATAGTTCGAACAATGTCCCGCAAATGTGTGATTGTGTTCCCAAGCAGGGACTTCTGCTTGTTGTTGCTGTTTCAATTCCAGGTTTTCCATCGCATACTTGGCTACGCCGTTCTGATGAGGACCAAAGAGTCCGAAACACGTGTCAACGGCTGCTTCGACATATGCGGGCTAGACCGATAATTCTGCTTGTTTCATTTACTATTTCCCCGCGATAAATTTCCTCTATATATATATATATATATATATATATATATATATATATATATATATATATATATATATATCGTGGTTGAAATGCTCGTATAGGGCTGCAGTCTAAATTTTGGGAATGCCAAAGAAGAAATGAAACTCCTTTTGTATTAGGTCAAGCTTTCGAGAATTTTTTATTCTCTTCTTCAGGACTAGAAACAAGAGTATTGAAGGAAACTAACATCAAACAACAGAACATTCAATGTAGCATCTCTAACTAACAGAATCAATGAAATTTTTAGTGATTGTTTGTATAAGTTTTATTCGGTAATCGTTTTTTATGAGTAATTCATGGACATCTTGCAATGTTTCATGTCTGTGTGTAGGTGAAGTGAGTTTAAGTGCTTTGTCTATATATCCGATAATTAAACTCTTTTTTTGTGACAAATAATGTGTACTGTGAAACAATTTTGTTTATATATATATATATATATATATATATATATATATATATATATAATATATATTATATATATATATATATATATATATATATATATATATATATATATATATATATATATATATATATATATATATATATATATATAAGAGGAAATCTTGGTACCCAATGCGGTGGCTATATTGATATGAAAATAGATCAAAATAAAAAATCGGCAAGGCATTGTCTGAAACATTTCCCATTTAACCTTTTTTCTATCGCCTATATTAACCGAGATAGAAATGTTGGTGACTTCATTTTGGGACACATGATATATATATGTATATATATATATATATATATATATATATATATAAAATATATATATATATATATATAAATATATATATATATATATATATATATATTTATATATATATATATATATATATATATATATATATATATATTTAATATATATATATATATATATATATATATATATATATATATATATATATATATATATATATATATATAGGTATATATATAGTTTTGTGATTAAATGAACTAAAGTATTAGATATCGTAGTACCAATAATAATTTAAAATTTAAGAAAAATAATAAAATCATGTTTAAGATCAATTTATCCTTTTTAAGTAAGTGGATTTGATACAGATCACCATATAAATAATCAACCGCGAAGATACGAAGGGAATGTATACAATTGGTAATATGAAACATGTTACTAATTGAATTCTTATTAACCTGTCGTCGATATTATTACCATTAATCAACGCGTAATTCGTCTTCGCAAAGCAGAACGCGTTTCTTGATTACACCCGTATCGTTTCCCTCTCGGTTGATGTCAATTTTTCCTACTATGCTTCTTTTTAACTGTGAGGAGGTAATGTGTTACTTCCGCTAATTAAAAAAGAAACATTGCGTGAAGGCAGGTGATCGAAATAGCAACTGGAATATAATCGAAGTTAGTCTTCAAAATTGAGTTCTTATACCGGGTGTCCCAGATAAAACTTTCCCCTTGAATATTTCTTCTCAGATGAAGTTTTGAAAAATTCTGAAAATTGGTTGATTTTTAATTTGGAGGGAACATTGATTTACGATTTGACTAAATTTTTGGGTTTTATAGTTGCATTTCCTTTTAGTCCAAGATCCCAGAGCCCCAAGACGTCCCTTATTTTCTCAGTAATAAAATTTGTGGGATGAAGTAGTGCTCTTATGTACTTTCAGTGTATGGATACTCGTTATCTTGTACCGACGGCCAATTTCCAGGTATCAGGTGCTAAGGATGGAAAAAACTCGACATACTTCTCTTATTTTCTTACACTTGATTTTTATATTATGATACTCAGGGAACCTTTTCAATGCCTTATGCAAGCTGCCAGACCGATCGTATGGGCCAAACATGCCGCCAGACACACATTAAATGTGAGTATGGCAGTATGAGCGAAATGTCAAGATTCGCCCATTTTAAGCGCGATAGTGATTATCTATGCGCGTCGAACTCCCTTCTATATTTACTGTCTAGTCAAGTATGCTCTATGTGTTTGAGTATACGTACTTTCGATATCATTATCGAACCCCTAAAGGGGTTATAGTCTCACGACAAAAAGTTGGTAACTGGCCCGATTTTAAAAATTCCAACGGATATCGATAAAACACATATGATTTCATTAGGGAATTTGAATTCCCAATTTTTCCCAACGAAGAATAAAAAATTATACCGTTTTTTAGATAGGCATTACGACATGCGCATGCGCCACGGTCGATATGTACGAAGTCCTACAAAACATGCGTCGAAGTGCTCTGTGTGCCACAGTAACCAAGCGACGTTGATAGCTTAACCTTGATTCTGCGTCTGTGTCTGCTCCCCATCCATAGAGATATCTTATCAATTTGATTCATAATTTGCAGCAAAATGAGCCGGGATAGGATATTCAAATTCGACAGGCAAACAATGAATTTTTTTGCTAAATTTTCACGGATTTTATTCGTAATATCGACTTATTAATACATTTATTGCAATTTTCCTTCATTTCATTCGTAAAATCGACTTTCATTGTTATTTAATTTACATAATATGTACATTCAAAAAATATTGACGACATGCACATGCGCCGAGGGGTTTTATCTTTCCTAGTGCTATGCAGTAGGGTGTCCTTCATTTTTACTTTTAATGGGCGAATCATGACATTTCGCTCATACTCTCATACTCACACATAATGTGTGTCTAGCGGGATGTTTGGCCCATACGATCGGTCTGGCTGTTTGCATAAGGTATTGAAATGGTTCCCTGGGTATCATAATATAAAAATCAAGTGTGAGAAAATAAGAGAAGTAGGTCGAGTTTTTTTCCATCTTTAGAACCTGATACCTGGAAATTGGCCGTCGGCACAAAGTAGCAGGTATCCATACCCTGAAAGTACATAAGAGCACTACTTCATCCCACACATTTTACTACTGAGAAAATAACAGACGTCTGGCGGCTCTAGGATCTTGCTCTATTTGTATACCTAGGTATCAATTTTGAAAATCCAAATGGCACCATAGGGGCTGAGGAAAGAATTAAAATCTTGTGATTTGTTCTCAAAAACATGAATCTTACCCATTTTGTATTTTAATGTACATTATGTGGGTAAGGGTTCCTATGGTTCCATAACCATCAAATATTAGATTGCTGATATTGGACAGAATAGCACGTAATTAGTACCTGAAGATGGCCTCAGTAGAAAAAATTTGATGAAACATAGTTGAAATTCAAGAACGTCAAATTAATTTCAATCCTTCTGAAAGAGAAAGTCAAGATTTTCATGACGAAACTTTAACTGTAATAAAGTCGGTTGTCTAACTCAAATGGCCAATTATTGATGAGAAAAGACAAGTAAAAAACTCTATCGCAGCGAGCTGCATTAGAAAAGCCGGATTTCATAACGTAACAAGTTAAAAAAATCTATTCATTAAACTATGATCTTTGTTCCAAATTCAAACCAAAAATTGCGCCCTCTAATGTATAGACAATATTTATTTCCTTCCTGGGGGGTCAACCCCCAAACCAATTCGTACAAAAAACGAATCACATCCAAGATATCATACTAAACTACGTACTTACAAACTTTCAACCCTATTTCTCACCCTGTGCGAGTTCGGCCAAGTAAGTAAGTAAGTAACCCTATTTCTACAAAATTGCCTCCTTTATCATGTAAACAAAATTTATTTCTTCCTTCGGGGGGTCAACCCTCAACCAATTTATATAGAAATAAATAATATCCAAGAAATCGTACAAAACTACCTACCCACAAAGTTTCAACCCTATGGTACCCAAAATTGCGCCTTCTACCGTGTAACCAAGATTTATTTCCTCCCTGGGAGGGTTAAACCCCCAACCAATTCGCATCACAACCAATACCATCCAATATATCATACGAAACTACCTACTCATAAACTTTCAATCCTATTGCTCCAAAATTACGCCCTTTATCATTTAAACAATATTTATTTCTTCCCTGAGGGGGTCAAACCCCCAACCAATTCGAACCAAAACCAATCCCATTCAAGATATACCCTATTGCTACAAAATTGCGCCTTATGTCATGTAAACAAGATTCATTTATATTATTAAACCACTGCCTAAAATGATTGAGTGAACAAAAACCAAGGTCACAAATATGGAAAGAAGAAGAATTTACTGTAAAACTGAATATACTTTGAAACAATTTTTGGATTATAGCGTATCCTCTTGAAGCAGATATTCTTCTGTGTGTTATCCTTACAGAATAATCAAGCCTACTGTGCATGTAATTGATAGTATACCATTACAGTAATTTCCATTCAAGAATATTTAATTATGCTATTTAAAAGGAGCCGCACAGAAGTATATTGCCATGTGTCTTATTCAATGTGGGTTCTCGATTTAGTTTTTATTCATTTATGGAAATATTTATTCCTTGCACCTTTGACGTATACTTAAGTGGATTACACAAATTTTTCGATAATTGTACGATCAACCGTCACTTCGTTGATGCTTGACAGGAATAAGAATTGAATTAAATTGGAATAAAATACAGGTGATCAGCTAAGCTTCGTCACTTAGGTCGTATCTTCCCCTCGTATTTGTTCTTTCTAACCCTGTAAGACAGTTTGAAAAAGCTGAATACTTGCAAAACGTATGGAACTAGTAACTACCACATAACAAATCGGCGAAGTGAGAGTCGGACTCGCGCACGGATGGTTCCGTTCCATTGACTATGCCCCCCTTGAATATTTATTTTATTTTAATTTTATTATTTATTGAAGTAAATATAAAATTAATTATTTTGTGAATATTTCACCTTTTATTGATATCGATCAAAAAATATAGTTTTTTGTATCGGAGCCCCTCTTAAATATTTATTTGATTTTAATTTTATCATTTAATAAATGATACAGCTGAGTATTTTGTGAAAATTTCAAGTGCCTACCTGTTGCCATTATTGATATCGAGCAAAAAAGGGGAAAATAATCGGGTTTTTGGTATATGGGAGCCCCCATTATATACTCATTTTATTTTGTTTTTAGTATTTGTTGTTATAACGGCAGCAGAAATACATAATTTGTGAAAATTTCCACTGTCTAGCTATCGCGATTCTTGAGATACAGCCTGGTGACAGACAGACAGACGGACGGACGGACGGACGGACAGACAATGAAGTCTTAGTAATAGGGTTCCGTTTTTACCGTTTGGGTATGGAACCCTAAAAGATATTGGTGGTGGGAGAAGACATTTGAAACTCCCTCAAAGAGCACCTCCTGAAAACAAATTAATTCGCGTACAAATTTTCTGCCCTCTAACTGAATGTGGAGTAGCAGTAGAGATGCTAAATTCTCAAGAATATCCTCAAAAATGCTTGAAATTTCAACATAAAAAATGCGCCGATGAAACAAACCATTTAAAACTCCAAATATGCACTTTTCCTATTAAAATTGAATCCACGCATCAAATTTCAACCCTCTAACTCAATGGGCAGAAGCTGTGGAGGTACATAACCTCAAAAACCACGAAGAAACATAATATCCATACATTAAAATAGCGTCGGCATTGAAAATAGTTAAAAACACGACCGCGCACATCACCACTCAATCCACGTAATAAATTTCAACCATCTAACTCATATTAGATGAGCTGTGGAGATCTTCAAACATATCGAAAAAACAAGAAGGTTCAGCATAAAAATAGAAGCGATAAAAAAAATTTATACCATCAAAAGGTACTTTCTTAGCATCAAATTAATCCACGTACACATTTTCAACCATATAAATCAAATTGGGGGGGGGATTGGGATGCAAAAATTCTCCAAAAACTGTTTTCTTTTAGCTCCATCATATACCATCCAAAAAGCCCTGGGAGGCTAAATCTCAGATATGTATAATTTCCACTTATTTTGTCTGGAATTTAAAATATTTCCGCTCATACACTTCCTTGCCAAAGTTTGAGGATGCCAAAATGTCTACAGAATTTAACCAAATTTTGATAGTTTCATGGAGGCCGCTGGAGAAGTCAAAATGTTCCGGGATAGTAAATAAATAAATTTACCAAGCCTGTTATTAGCAATAACAGGCTTGGTAAATCTCAAAAAACTCGATTTTATTAAAAAGTTGACGTTTCGCCACGACATTCGTGGCTTTATCATAACTTTTTGATAAAGCCACGAATGTCGTGGCGAAACGTCTCGAGTTTTTTGAGATATACCAAGCCTGTTATTGCTAATAATTATCAAAAAGTTAAAAATAGTTCACAGGCAACAACAATTCAAATAAATAATATATATATATATATATATATATAAATATATATATATATATATATATATATATATATATATATATATATATATATATATATATATATATATATATATATATATATATATATATATATATATATATATATATATATATATATCGGTGCACACGAATTGCGGTCGATTTTGCGAGAGTGACTGAATTGCGGTCAAAATTTTTGTGCCTACCTGATGAGTCCTAATCTCCAACCGAACTGCGGTCAGAAACTCATTTAACGGCAAGAGGGTAAATTGAAAGTAAACGTTCTAATTTTTATAAAGATATATATATAATATACAAAACATAGAAATAATACAATACTACAGACTACATATAGATGCATATACATCATAAAACTACTTCACTAAACTTATAACTAACACATTTTACAAAATTATACCTACTAATATCTTTTTTATTGTACTGACCAATTTTGTTGTTAATGAACTGTTGTTTATCTAATACATTTTTTCGCACAAATCTCGTTTTATTATCAATAACAGAATTTATTTTAATATAAGTATCTGTTTGAATGCTTTTTAACGTTTCTATAAAAAGATTGATGTTGGGGTGCGGAGAGCTGCAGGTTCTGCTAAATTTTGAATGAAAAGATTCGCAAGCGTTTGTTGTCCGGTAAATGCTTCCGGTACATTCCGCCCAAATGACCGGAGGAAATTTCGAATCTTCATCGATGTAAGTTTCCACTAAATAATCGACAAATTTGTCAATTCTATCGTCTCCAGTAGGTTTATCTGACATAAAATCTTCTACAAAACAATCTCCCACTTCCTCTGGTGAAAGGAAAGTTAATCCAAAGACGTGTTTTAGCCATTGTCCTATTTCGGAATCTATGTTCTTATATTCTGAACTTAAAACAAGATTTTGTATTTTGCGCCACCTAATAATAATTCTAAACAATAATTATTTCATCAGTAATTCAGTCGTCGAAAACAACCACCTAAGTACCCTTCTACCTGATTCAAATTTTGACCGCAATTCGTGTGTCTCCAAACAACCACCTAAGTACCCTTCTACCTGCTTCAAATTTTGACCGCAATACGTGTGTCCCCATATATATATATATATATATATATATATATATATATATATATATATATATATATATATATATATATATATATATATATATATATATATATATATATATATATCCAGGGAAAACATCTGAGAAACAGAAATCTTTCGCATAATTCCTATATCAATATAACCACCGCAAAATAATGAAGTGATAGACATGATGCTTTGGTCTCAGACATTCGGCAGTATCACATACCAATCGATATGGCCAATAAAAGTTTGAATATTTAACAATTTCCTTTTCGTTCTTTCATCACAATAAATCAGTGTAGCGAGGATTGCCTTTGCTATAAATTTCTGGTAAAGGTCAACAACACGATATGGTTGCAATAACGATCGAGTCTGTTTGTCGCCATAGGAAGCCACGACATGACAATAGCCCTCTGGTGCTCGGATATTGCCCACCTGAGATGAAGAGATTTAAGATAGAACGTCGGTGCAAGATCCAGAATCGACTTCGTTCTTTCATGAAGAGATTAAACATTATTTTATGTTAAAATCTAGATATTATTATTTGCAGAATTGTAAATTGATATTCAGTGTAGTAAGTTGGTTTGCAAGTTAGGTCAAATGTTCAATTATGCTCTATTAAATTTTTTTCTCAACTGAAATGCAAAGGTATTTAAACTGTGAATGAGGCAATGAGATCAGAAGTGGGATAATCAACTTAAAATTAGGCCACTATTCCTTTGAAACATAGTGAAATTGGTTAAGGCAGAAAATACTTTATACTACGCCAACTGTTCTAAATATTTCCTAGAAATGTTAGGCCTGTCAAAGATTTATCCAAAAGAAATTGAAGTACACTAATAAGTGCCATTCCTAAAAATTGCACTTGGGCCGCTTTTGCTATCATGGCCTCTAATTTTGTTTTATTATCGTCCAGATAAACCCTTCAATATAGTGATGGCAACTTCAGAACAAGTACCGAGTAATGAATTGTAGTCCCTCTCAAAATAAAAATCTGAAGGTTTTTGGATTTTTTTCTAAACTTCATAATGGATGAAATATTCACGTGGACAGTTTTAACTTGGATAACCAGTATACTTAATAAGACTAATAAGAGCCTAATATAAATTTGGAAAATATTCGGGAGTGAATAGCAATAAATAAAATAAAAAGGTTTAATGAACAATGACAAACAATAATTGAGAATTTTGTATGTTCATATATTGCAAATTCATTCTGGAATGTAATCACAGAAACATTTCCAAATATTCCAAATAGGTTCCATTTATTCGTATGATTTATCTCATTGGATATAAGATGTATAATTGGTAATTTCTATCAATAAATTTTAACTTGGCTATATAATACCAAAAACAGTTGTTAGTGTTAGGTTAGGTTGCAGTATTAAAAAATGACATCTTCAATTACTTGATGACAAGGGTAGGTTTATATTAAATAAAAATAATTTACCATTAAAATTCAATCTTATCTCTGATTATTTATTGTCCTTTATACAGGGCGTTCCTTAAAGGCATGCTAATATTTAAGGGGGTGATTCTTCGACTCATTTTAGGAAAAAATCTACCTCTGAACGTATGTCCTAGAGGTCTTAACTTTTGAGATACAGGGTGATACAATTTTGAAAAAAAATAATTTTTTCAGTAATAACTGAAATAATGTTGTAGACAACTCTATAAGAATTGGTACATTTTTTGTACATTTGGAACAAATATGATCTCTTCATTTGCTTTCAGTCGATGCACAAACATTTCCACATTACATAAGATATTTGAGGGATTAATCCTGAAGTAAAACGATTTTTATTTTTTTAAGCGAAAACCATCCGTCGGATAAAGAATACCCATTAGATCAAATTTGCTCAAAAATTAATGAGGATCTCAAAATTTATTTTTACTTCAAGAGCAAGCTGTGGCGTAGTAATTTTTCTTCAAAAATATTCAATGCAAATCCCGTACGAACGGCACTGGTAGAGAAAATTAAAATTTTTGTACATCACAACATGCACCTTAATGCATAGAAGACATGCACCAAATTTTATGAAGTTGTCTACAATATTATCTCAGTTATTATTAAAAAACTGATTTTTTTTCAAAATTTTATTACCCTGTATCTCAAAAGTTGAGACTTTTAGGACATACGTTCATAGTTAGTTTTTTGCTCTTCAAGGAACATCCTGTATATCAGAATGTTATGTTCCTGGAACCAAACTTGACTGAAATAAATCATTTCAAGTTACTAAAAATGAACATAAAAAGGAGTAGCTTAGGTCAGTTTAAAATTTACAATATAATGTACCTAAACTACTAATTCAAACATTTTTAAATTTTCTGTGCGCTATACAATTGAAGAGTTTCTGCTCAGCACAAAATTGGAATAACCAGTAATGTGAATGACAGATGCCATCATCGTCATAGAAGAATCATAGAAATTAATGTCTAATAATTATTATAACTGAAGGTCAAGAAAATCCATTATGTCCACTGATCCGCACACGTCGCGCCCTCTATACCCGAATAGTCGAACATGCTTTTCATTCTATGGCTAGGAACGAACGGGGCAAGGGGATTAAACGACGTGTGTGGTCCGCGGCGAGGTGAGCGACTTTGGATCACGAGCACCTCTTCAAACCTCTCTGTGAGACGCCGCGGATCGTCCGTCTCCACCCCCCCGTGAGAGCAAGAGTTTCTTAAGGTGATCGAGGTTGCCGATTGTTATGGGAATTACTGAAGAAAAAGATTTTGTTTTGATACCATCTTTACACTGACTTTTTTGGAATGAAGTTCCTTACGGCACGCTTGGGGGAGATAGGGATTTCACTTCGGGAAATGCTAGACTAAAAGTGTGACGGAAGTATACTGACGAAAGTCACGCTTTTATTTAACACAAGCGAATATTGTATACCTTCCTCTTTCTTTCCGTTCTCTCATCCCTTCTCTTTCTGATCCCACTCCGCCACGTTAATCACCAATGCATTATATTCTCATTAATTCATGTAAAAGCTTACCAAGCTAGTTAGTCGTGTACTTGGCGTACACTGGCTAGTATTTGGGAGGTCTCGGGTTCAAATCCCGGGGCCGACTGGTCTACCATGAGTTTTTTTTCAGAGGTTTCCTCGTGGTAATGTAAGTCACTGCTTACAAACTTATAAGGCGAATGCTGGGCCAGTATTAATCCTCTTAACCCTACCCATACTTCCTATGTTCCATGAAAATCCCGTCTCACCTATCCTTAATGCACTTGTACATACAAGTGTATCCTCTGATCTGGCTGAAGGAGTTAATCCCAAACTCAAGCTGCCCGCCTCCCTGACACATATTTCAGGGAGGAGTGAAACACGTGTGTTTCCTTTTTCCGTTTTTCCTTAGAAGCAACTCGAAAACGTCAGATGTGAAACATCGAAATAATTGTGTATAAGTTATATGTATAAAAAATCAGATTACGACAGGTATCAGATATGGCATAATGAAAATGAGAAGATAAAGCTTTACAAATTTGTTCCATAAAATAATGACTACGTATTGTAGGTTTATATTCAATTATATAGCGTGGCGATACGTATTCCTTTCGTTATATACACTCTTGCGTCTAAAGTTTACGTTGCGTTGGCGACCGAGTGGTCTAAGTATTAAACCCTGGTGTGCAGTATTTCTGGGTTCGAATCCCAGAGGTGACTCCTGGATTTTTTCATTTTTTATTTACAATCTTGTAAGAGCTCTTAGCCCCACATTTCAATATTAATTATTTAAACTTGGATTAGTAGAAGTTTTCACTTCTGTCGTGCGACCCAACACGCACATGTCTCGTTTTCGCAAATTGTGGTCCTTCTATATTATACGAAGGAACTGGATACCAAAAATCTGGGTTTCTCCGTATCTTGTAGTATACTTGGAAATATATTCAGATCCTTGAAAAGAGTTATATTCAAATTACAAATTCTTGAATATTGAATCCATGAATGATTAACTATATAATCATAGTTGAGAGTTATAAATATGGACACAAAAATTCAATAGGTAATATCGAATATGTTCTTCATTAAAACATCAAAATGCGCAAGATTTCGATTATTTATTCATCTTCAGGGCATGATGAAAACTTATTTAATAATTTTCATTCCGATCATTGGAGTTTTGCTCCGAGAACTTTTTTTATGGTAGGCATTAATTCATTGAAAGTTGGGTACCCAACTTCACTTATTTACGACTTTTCTATCTGAATTATTTTCCCCATTTTGTTACCTAAAAGGATAGTTTCAGAAATTATTGACATGATAGATGGCCATTAATCCTTGAAATAATTAATATGGTCCAAAGTTCCAACCTTATAAGTAAAGCTTGAGCTTTGATGTATTCATGTACCTACTTATATTAGATATTGAACGCAATGTATGTTTCTTACCCATAAGACTTGGAATTAGAATAATAGTAGAAATATTTTTGGCCATTGATTGAATTGATAAAAATTCGGAAGCAAAATTCGGTTTTAATTTGAAAAAGAGATCAGCATCTTAAATTTTCATTTCAAACACAATAACAAAACGTTTTTTTCCCAGATTGGAAACATTTGGATACATAGGCATCTAAATTATTGTTCTTCAGACCTGGCCGACTTTATAACCTAATCGATTTCAAATTGTTGCATATTTTTGAGGTTAGTACAGAATGATTTCTTAGTTTTCAACTTAATATTATTCCATATACGATTCCATTATCGGAAACAAATTTTCAAACTGAAGTTAATACAATTAAATTATTAGCCATCAATAACGGTTACAATGAAAGTCTTATCGACAAGCTCATTGGGAAAAAACGAATAAAGTATATGTTGCATTGAATATACCCCACGCAAACTATTAATGAAGAACATAAATAATTCCCAATAAATTATGTGCCTAATTTGAGTAGCAAAATTTGTAACATACTATCGAAAAATAACGTTAAAATAATTTGTACAAATAGAAGAAACTTGAAGTCATTCTTGGTCAATAATAAAGAAAAATCTAACATCGGTGAAAACAGTGGTATTTACAAAATATTTTGCGACGAATGTCCTGCTTTCTATATTGGACAGACAGGAAGAAATATAAATATTCGTGTTGAAAAACATAAAAAGTCAATTTTACAAAACAAAAATACCACTGGCTTCTCTGAACATTGTATAAAATTCAATCACTTTCTGGATTTCAACAAAACCAAATTGTTACATTCAGGTAACAAAGGAAAGCGCCTTGACCTTCTTGAAATTCTCGAAATAAGTTCCGCCCATAATAGTCAATTACCGCTTGTAAACGAACAAATTGATTTTCAGGTATCACCTTTGTTTTTGTCTGTTTTATAAATTACGATGCAATACTCTCCTGTAGTCAGTCTTGATAATGAGTTCATAACTCGAAACATGTCAACTTTTCGTTACTGCTAAATACAGTATCTAAATATTTTTTATATTGTGAAACATAAGCCAAGTGTTTTTATTTTAAAGTTTATACTTTATTCTTTATGATATTTCACCAAGTGATGTGCGAGAATTCAATCTCAGTTATTAATATTATTATTCAGTTGCTTGTAAACCTTATTGTCTGAATTGAAGCAATCTTCTAGCTTGCCGAGAAAGATAAACTATAGAATTTATTTTCATTATGAATTACGAAATCAAATACCTACCTACCTATCGCCTTTCTAGGGAAAACCATTTCTTTGCTTGAATTTATACCTACTCAATTTATAATTTAATGTACCTACCTACCTAAGCGTTTTTAGGACTTGTGTGAAAATTAGTAGAACATGAATATTTTATTTAAATTAATTATCTCTATTTTATCTCTACGAACTATTTAAAATATTTATTCAATATTTTTTTAATGTCAGTTCATTCCTAGTTGAACCATTGGCCCCCGTGGCCCACCAAGTAGGTAACCATGATCCACCAGTGGGCCATCATGTCCCACCGGTTGAGAACCCCTGATCTAGTAGGTATTGAATAAATATTAATATTCAAACCAAATTAAAGAATCATACCTTTTTGCACACCATATTTCCAACCGAGCGACGTATAATCTTTTGGCAACCCTGGTTGCTGCTTTTACCAGATGGACAGCAAAGCTCACAAGTGTGTAATTGCTTGTAGTAGATTGGATAATAAGATGGATAACCTGCGAATATCGCCGGCCTTGATTAACGTCCGAAAGCATAATTTTTCGTTTCTCGATATCATTATTATCGACGGCAATCAAAAAATAGAAATATGCGGAAAGATTTGGTAATTGGATTCGGTTCGATTTTAGTGTTGTTCTTTTTTCTTTTCCGTTAATTGCGTTTCCTTAAATTTTCGTAATTTGGCCACCTTGGATTGAGAAGGTACAAGAGCTCTTCCTGAGTTTATACTTATATATATATATATATATATATATATATATATATATATATATATATATATATATATATATATATATATATAATCTCTTGATAATAATTAGCAATAACAGGCTGGTTGAATCTTAAAAAACTCGATTTTATTAAAAAGTTGATGTTTCACTACGACATTCGAAAAAATTGAAATTTCTTGGACATTTATTGATTTGAAAAAACCTGAATAGACAAAGACGATTTTATTTATTATGTGCTAATCAGTCCAATATAAACATTCAAAATTGTTATCATCAGAAGGTAAGGGAAACTACAGAAACCTTTACCCACGTAATGTTCGAAAAAAATAATAATAAGTTACTATTTATCTAACAACAAAGAAATTAGTCGTGGGAAAATATTGAAAAAGTAGAGCAGAATTATCGGTATAGAACGCTTATATGGAAGCAGCCGTTGACACGTGTTTCGGACTCTTTGGTCCTCATCAGAACGGCGTAGCTGAGTATTGGATTGAAAATTTGGAGATGAAAATAGTATAACAAATAAAATCCTCTGTTATGGAAGACAATCACATATTTGTGGTTTATTGTTTGAACTCTCCGGTATGGGAGATTTGGTCAAACTTTGCCACGGAGGCGATTAATTCCATCTGCGAGATCTCAGAAAGAGTAAATTAACAATAACAAAGAAATTAGTTGCGGGAAAATATTAAACAAGTAGAGCAAAAATTATCGGTATAGCTCGTTTATATGGAAGTAGCCGTTTTTAATGAAATTTTTATTTAGAATTTCAAATTTTTTAAATAAAAAAAGGTACTCACAATATAGAACAATGTTTGAAACTCTCAGTTTAAGTTTGGGATCATTGCCATATTTTCAGCTTGCAATATTTAATTATTTATTTGAATTGTTGTTGCCTGTGATATATTTTTAATCTCTTGATAATTATTAGCAATAACAGGCTGGTTGAATCTTAAAAAACTCGATTTTATTGAAAAGTTGATGTTTCACTACGACATTCGAAAAAATTGAAATTTCTTTGACATATATTGATTTGAAAAAACCTAAATAAACCACAAATATGTGATTGTCTTCCATAACAGAGGATTTTATTTGTTATACTATTTTCATTTCCAAATTTTCAATCCAATAATTAGCTACGCCGTTCTGATGAGGACCAAAGAGTCCGAAACACGTGTCAACGGCTGCTTCCATATAAGCGTTCTATACCGATAATTCTGCTCTACTTTTTCAATATTTTCCCGCGACTAATTTCTTTGTTGTTAGATAAATAGTAACCTATTATTATTTTTTTCGAACATTACGTGGGTAAAGGTTTCTGTAGTTTCCCTTACCTTCTGATGATAACAATTTTGAATGTTTATATTGGACTGATTAGCACATAATAAATAAAGTCGTCTTTGTGTATTCAGGTTTTTTCAAATCAATAAATGTCAAAGAAATTTCAATTTTTTCGAATGTCGTAGTGAAACATCAACTTTTCAATAAAATCGAGTTTTTTAAGATTTAACCAGCCTGTTATTGCTAATAATTATCAAGAGATTAAAAATAGATCACAGGCAACAACAATTCAAATAAATAATTATATATATATATATATATATATATATATATATATATATATATATATATATATATATATATATATATACATGGACGCCGGCAAGGAGGGGCAAATCGGGCATTTGCTCCCTCTGGATTAAGAAAAAACAAGTTGAATTACAACAGAATCAAAATCATACATTCATTTTTCAATAAATATAAAATAGTAAAACATGTTTACAATACAAATACACAACCAGAGAACAAACTTAAAATATAAACATATTTTTTCAAGTTACTTATTCTTTGAACAACTGCATTCTTCTGATGGGGCGAAGCCCGTATTTATTAATTACTGCATCAATAAATGCTGTATTTTCCCGGACTTTTTTAAGATGAATACTCATCATACGAAGCCCGGAAAGTCTATCATGCTTCATAGTCGATCTGAGCCATGTCTTGACTCTTCTTAATGTGTTGAAGGACCTCATAACGGTACAGGCTATATGGCTGGAAGAGTTAATCAAATTTTAATTGCTTCCTCTATAGTACAGAGGGCATATTGCTCAATGAAAATTTAAGCAGTTCAATATATTTTAATTTTTCAATTTCTGGAGGAGTAACTTCAGACAACCTCCACATCTTATACAATGTTAGTACCTCTGGCAGAAAGTTATCCAAACGATCACCGTAGAAGTCTTGAGTAGCGGCTGCTATCTCTAAAAATGTTTTCAAAGTCCTTCTCTGCGCATGGTGTTTGGATGAAGTTCATATAAGTTGTATCCTTTCCAATTATTTTCTGAAAATCGATCCTCTAGATACTGAAATAGAGCTTCTAGATATAGAATGTAAATTCCTATTCGATAGTATTCGCCCAGTGACATTGATGAAAGATTCACTCGATTAATCTGTTTTGATGCTAGGCGCGGCATCAGCAACTCTAACCCCAACTTTTCGGCGTCCTCTTATCCTTTGTTTAGAATATTTTCAAATGCCGTTTCGTTGTCGTCTCTATACTATGATTATGTTCTTCATACAAGGGATTTCGCTATAAGATATTACCAAGCTAACCTTCAGGTACATTTTCACGTTCAGTATTTTTTTAAATATATATTATTATTTAATTATACAAAAAAAAACTGATTAAAAGCCTTAGAAATAAATTTAAAAAAGGAAATTTTCGCCAGCGGCGCTTAACCAGGAAGACCCCCCCCCCTGTCCTACTGGCTGGCGGCGATGTATATATATATAATATATATATATATATATATATATATATATATATATATATATATATATATATATGTGTATATATATATATATACATGTATATATATATATATATATATATATATATAAATATATATATATATATATATATATATATATATATATATATATATATAAGTGTTTTACATTTGTAACTATGTTACTTGTTATTATTATTGTTACTATTTATATTATTTCTATTATCATGACATTTTAAAGTAGAATATTATTCATCTCAACATCAAAATAATTATTAAACTATAATGCGGAGTTAGTTATAAGACGAATGTATCAATACACTGTCAATAATGGGTACACCCATAGCCTTGTTAGGATTATCATACATCACAAAAATATCGATAATCCTGATCCAATAGGTCTAAAAGAGCTGCTCACTGTCGATAAAGTAAAATAGGCTTTAATTATCGGGGTGAATATACGACTAATTACTAATTATTAACTATTGAGTCTTCTCCACACCTTCAAATCTAGATGTCCGATGGAGTTTAATAATGCAAATAAATGAACAAATGAAGTTTTCTTAGAATGCCGCCTCCATATCTAAACCATAATCCGATTACTTTAAAGATTACAGACGCGTTAAGACTGACGTCAGCCTATATAACGACAATATCTCGTGATTTAAGTACCTTCACTCTCTTCGTAATTGTTCCTTATCTTCTTAACAATGAATCAAACACTTCGTCTTTTCCAAACATACTCTCAGAACATAATTGGTGAACGATTGTACAAGAAGATAGCTGAATATCTGATGAGCCTAATGATGACGGCCCTCTGAGGCATTCATCATAACAAATGATCACTTCGCCTGATACCAGCTCAGCAGGAAATGCTTGGCGAACTAAATGTTTTCCTACGTTTAGTAAATGCCTGCCTATTATCATCCAATTGATCATGTATTACTTCCTGTGTATATTATTCCTCAAATTTCAGTACTTGCAATTAGTTGACTCGGCTGCGTTTATATACATGGGCGTGCTTAAGGTATGGAGCCATTGTTTATTGTATAAATGTATAAAGCTACTCAATACCTACCAATGAAGTCTTTCTTTTGGTAGTATTTTCCCTAAACATAATAGAGTATTGTACTATATCGAAAGTTAACAAGAGGTGCGGGAGTGGTATTTGAATCTGTTTAATTTTTTCCCCTGTATATTTTAGCTTCTCCACCATAAGATTGAAATAGCTAAATTTGGTACCTGTGATTGCCAATTCATGAAAAATATACTTGTTGACCATAGTCATTTTCATATATCACATAGAATGAACAAGGTAAATTCTTCAATAATTGAAAGTTATCAAACCTTCCTTCAAGGGAGCTGGTTTTATGTATTCCTCGAAGCGAAATCTGCATTCACAACGAAACAGTGATTTATAGAAAATTTAAAGTCACACTTAAGATTTGAGGTTGTTTTATCAAAATTTTGGTATCTAGGTACAGATGAAATTTTGGCATCTTCAAACTGGTGGAAAATTTGATTATGAACAACATATGTGAAATAAATTCTGGTTTCTAGGGTTTTTAAAGGGTACATGAATATTTGAACCTCTACACCTTCTCTAAACTGAGTAAGAAGGTTTAAAATTTCTACGAAGGTCTAGTTGATGCTAGGCAATTGTCTTTTGGAGGTTTCAATTTTTTTTCTCTGATGACCCCTACCATTTTTATCAAAAGATTTCTTGTTTTTTCGTTGTTTATGCTAATTGAATTAGAGACTTAAGATATATATATATCTATATATATATATATATATATATATATATTTATATATATATATATATATATATATATATATATATATATATATACACTGCGCAGCAAATTTAACGCATAGCTTAAATATTTCCTAAGTTTTGACTGTGAATATTTTCTCAGGCGGTGATCCGATTTGAATAAATTTTTCACCAAATTGTAGCACCGTTCTCTGAAAAAATGCAATTGTTATAAGATGATAAAAAAAATGAATACACTTATCGTACAGGGTGTTTGAATAGCGACATGTTTTCTTCGTCCAAGTTCACATCCTTCTGCGGGCAATATCGGGTAGCACAGACAGAAAAAAAATAGACGGTGTTATAATCGCATGTCTTCTGAGTAATTTGTTTTTTCAATAAATAAATGACAAACTGTGCAGAATGGGTAAATAGAAGGATAGTTACTAATTAGTACAGTAGGAAAAACCCATTCTAAAGTGGTAGTCAGGTAGTTCGGTAATTTTGAAAAGATTCGGAAGGGGGTTGTAGTATGGAGGGAGAGACATACAGAACCAAATAAACACAGTTTTTACTTGTAAAAACATTTTGTATACACAGCCTTATAGCTGTGAGCGGTTATAAAAACATGAATATCTTTCGAATGGCTCAAGATAAACAGACGATTGGAAAAACAAATTACTCAGAAGACATGCGATTATAACACCGTCTATTTTTTTTCTGCCTGAGCTACCCGATATTGCCCGCAGAAGGATGTAAACTTGGACGAAGAAAACATGTCGCTATTCAAACACCCTGTACAATAAGTTTATTCATTTTTTTGATCATCTTATAACTTTTGCATTTTCTCAAAGAACGGAGCTACAATTTGGTGAAAAATTTATTCAAATCGGATCACCGCCTGAGAAAATATTCACAGTCAAAACTTTAAATATTTAAGATATGCGTTAAATTTGTGGCGCAGTGTATATATATATATAAAACAAAAAGCATCGTTGACAAGATCAACACCTGCGTTACTGAGCCTGCATCATCCACCGTACCACGTAACCTATCTACCTTTCATAGAGAAGACTTTTAGAATCAAGCTGCATAGTTGTTCCCCAAGAATCAATTTTTAATAGCAATACCTTGTGCAGATATATCTCCATAACGCTTGTCCAGAATCATTTAACAGAGGTGAGCAAGTCACTTATAAGAAACAAACAACGAATCTTAAAACTCTTATGATATATACAAAGTTCTGTCATGATTTTATAATATTTACCAATAAACATTCTACTAATTAAAATGTCCATTATGCATGCAGCTACTTCCAATTGAGGTTGAAAGTTTCTCAACCTTCATATTCTGCATTTTAAGAATCATGGTATTCAAATGAGCAGTAGCGGTGGTGGTGGTCACTGAAATTTATAGATTTTATTTGCAAACATAGAACTTTATATGAGATTTGAATGCTGATAAATATAATTGCACTTGAGAGTTTTATTGTGTGAATTGCTTCACATTTCAAAGGTGATTCTATAGAATGGCAATTTGTTCTCGATAAAATCAGTTGCTTTCATAACTTGATATTTATAGAACGAAAATCACACTTTGATGACTGTTAGATTTCCCAACGATATACTTAAAGAATAATTCGGCAAAATAAAGCGTACTATAGCAAATTATCGTTATTTATATCAGTGAAGAGCACAATTTGAATATCCAACCTCATTATTTGGTCCTAACAATCCAAAATAATATGCAATTTGAAGATAATATCTGGTTCTTCTCAACTACCTACTTTCTAATAATGACGATATTCGTCTTTGATCACTACAGTATATTTAGATGGTAAATACTGACAGACTGAATGTTTGTCAATAAGATTTCCTAAATATTCAGTCGATTAGATAACTCATGTGTGAATAACTCACT
>JARQZK010005211.1:7500-22500 GCA_030704885.1 Cynegetis impunctata
ATATATATATATATATATATATATATATATATATATATATATATATATATATATATATTTATATATATATATATATATATATATATATATATATATATATATATATATATATATATATATATATATATATATACATATACATATACATATAATATATATATATATATATATATATATATATATATATATATATATACATATATATATATATATATATATATATATATATATATATATATATATATATATATATATATATATATATATATATATATATATATATATATATATATATATATATATATATATATATATATATATTTATATATATATATATATATATATATATATCTTATCACTACATGAACTTAACAAGGACAATTCTTCATGCAGTTGTTCCTATCTTATTAGACCTCATCAGTGCAGCTTTTTTTAACTCGGAATTAATTAACAAATGTCTAATTGTTCCCCAATACAAATCGCTGTCGGGACTACTATCTGGATAACAACCCAGAGCGCACTCCTTCAAGGAAATTGGAGACTGACAATTCTCCGCTTAGATCGAAAATGCAGATGATTATTAATATAAAGATTTCTTGTATGAAAGTGTATTGAACAAATTTAAAGGAGCAAAGCGCTTTCGACTTTCGTCATCTTCAGTGCTTCAAAGTCAGGTAACAGGAAGACATTACAATTAGAGAAGACCCAGTTACAAGCGTTAACAAAACTCTTTTACAAACTTTTCAGGATCAATCCAATAACATGAACTGTTTATAACTTTATGTTATTTGATTGATCCTTAAATGTTTTTAAAAGAGTTTTGTTAACGCTTGTAACTGTGTCTTCTCTAATTGTAATGTCTTCCTGTTACCTAACTTTGAAGCATTGAAGATGACGAAAGTCGAAAGCGCTTTGCTCCTTTAAATTTGTTTAATACACTTCCATACAACCATACAAGAATTCTTTATATTAATAATTATTATACACAAGTGTATTCAGCCTACTACATTAATTAAGAAAATGCAGAATCCCGATGCAGGAATACATATTTCCTGACATGAAATGTCTACTCTGCAACTGTGGCCTATATATATATATATATATATATATATATATATATATATATATATATATATATATATATATATATATATAATCTCTTGATAATTATTAGCAATAACAGGCTTGTTGAATCTTAAAAAACTTGATTTTATTGAAAAGTTGACGTTTCGCCACGACATTCGTGGCTTTATCAAAACTTCAATAAAATCAAGTTTTTTAAGATTCAACAAGCCTGTTATTGCTAATAATTTTCAAGAGATTAGAAATAGTTCACAGGCAACAACAATTCGAATAATATATATATATATATATATATATATATATATATATATATATATATATATATATATATATATATATATATATATATATATATATATATATATATATATATATATATATATATATATATATATATATATATATATATATATATATATATATATATATATATATATATATATATATATATATATATATATATATATATATATATATATATATATATATATATATATATATATATATATATATATATATATAATAAAATTTTATTTGAGCTAAACAGCAAACGCATGATCTCATAAAAGTGGAAGGTTGATTTGATTAATCATCAATTTTTATGAACTTCGCATCTGTGTGTGAAGTTTGTGAAGTGAAATGAGTTTTCATCGTTTGGGTTTCTGTTTGGCCTAGAGTGAGATACCTATCAGTTTCCTATAGACAACGCTATGATTTGTTCTCATACGCTGTTCTTAGAAACTATGAAGTAGTTAAATGAATTCGGGGTCGCAGCCCACGTTCCATAGACAAGACACTACTGGTGGTGAGTGGTGACCTCGTTGCAGAGCGAAACAGACTATCCTAGTGTTTTCATCATGTATCCCATTAGAATGGGAATTCCATGTCGTCAGATCGGACGAAACTAGCTCCGTCGTAGGGTTGATTTTATTAATCATCAAATCAATTTTCAAATGAATTTTCCAACGGACCTATATATATATATATATATATATATATATATATATATATATATATATATATATATAAATATATTTATATGTATATATTCATTCATGTATATTTATTTAAATAATAAATATAATGACACGTAAGGAAATTCTCTTCAAAAATATATGATTGCTCATATCAACGCTTCAAATTTCATGAGACTTGACGACATAAAATTCTTATTCGTCCATCATTCACAACCAACGCCTGTGGTTGCTACAAAAAAAAACGAGAAAAAATACAAAAATGTGGATTTATATATAGTTGATGAAATTTGTCGTTACAACGTGATAATTTAATATTATAAACAAAAACAAAACTTGAATACTACGTTCATTATCTAAAAAATACATTTATTTCTGTGATAATAAACGTAGTAAATGCAAGTTTTTTTTGCTCATTGTATTTATAAATAACCTGTTTGAGAAATGAAATTCTGAGTTTAATGATTTTCACATACAATTAATATAATAAACATTTATATGGGAAAATCGTTAAACTCAGAGTTTCATTTCTCAAACATGTTAAAAATTGATTCGAACGAGTGTATATATATATATATATATATATATATATATATATATATATATATATAGGTTTATATATATATATATATATATATATATAGGTATATATATATATATATATATATATATATATATATATATAATCTCTTGATAATTATTAGCAATAACAGGCTGGTTGAATCTTAAAAAACTCGATTTTATTAAAAAGTTGACGTTTCACTACGACATTCGTAGTTTTTCAAAACTTTTGAAAAAATTGAAATTTCTTTGACATTTATTGATTTGAAAAAATTTGAATAGAAAAAGACTACTTTGTCTCGCTAAAATTTTTTTCGAATGTGGTTATTTATTACGTGCTATTCAGTCTAATATCAACATTCAAAATTGTTATCATTAGATGGCAAGGGAAACCACAGAAACCTTTACCTACGTAATGTTCGAAAATAAAAATAATAGGGTACTATTTATCTAACAACAAAGAAACTAGTCGCAGGAAAATATTAATAAAGTAGAGCAGAATTATCGGTATAGAACGTTTATATGGAAGCAGCCGTTGACACGTGTTTCGGACTCTTTGGTCCTCATCAGAACGGCGTAGCAAAGCATTGGAATGAAAATTTGGAGATGAAAATAGTACAACAAATAAAAACCTCTGTTACGGAAGACAATCACACCTTTGTGGACTATTGTTTGAACTCTCCGGTTTGGGAGATTTGGTCAAACTCTGCCACGGAGGCGATTAATGCCATCCGCGAGATCTCAGAACGAGTAAATAAACAATAATAAAGAAATTAGTCGCGGGAAAATATTAAATAAGTAGAGCAAAATTATCGGTATAGCCCGTTTATATGGAAGTAGCCGTTTTTAATGAAATTTTTATTTAGAATTTCAAATCTTTTTGCGAGACAAAGTAGTCTTTTTCTATTCAAATTTTTTCAAATCAATAAATGTCAAAGAAATTTCAATTTTTTCAAAAGTTTTGAAAAACTACGAATGTCGTAGTGAAACGTCAACTTTTTAATAAAATCGAGTTTTTTAAGATTCAACCAGCCTGTTATTGCTAATAATTATCAAGAGATTAAAAATAGATCACAGGCAACAACAATTCGAATAAATAATTATATATATATAGGTATATATATATATATATATATATTGATACTCGAAATATTTTATTTGACTGACTGAACAATTGTCATTTTTCAGATAATACTTCGAAGTAGCGTCAATATCACAAAAGGAAGGAATTATGACTTTATGCGTCCTTGGTTGGGTAACGGTTTAGTAACTGGAGGAGGTAAGTTGATGTTTTATTTGCTAAAATTAATAACAATATAAAAAACTGAAATATCTGTGAAAATAGTTATATATTTGCTTCAAATATTCAATTCAGTCGTGTTCCAGATTGCATTCCGGTCACACGTGTGGTTATTGGTCGATTTATTTATTGTGCCTATAGTGATTAATTCGATACGTAAAATCAAATAATAATTTACATTGACTAATTCGTAATGTTTAAAAATTCGGAACCCCCCGATAAGGGGGGCCTATTGGACTCTCAGGTTCTATCTCAAGCATTTAAAACTATGTTATTCGAAGAAATGGAAGATGATTCGCAGACAGTATCATCGCAGGTTTCAGATTTTACATCTACTAATCCGGTGAGTTCGTTCCTTGATAGTGATGCTGCTATAACGTCTAAACAAACTATAGATAAAAATATTGTTCCAAATGTTGACAACCAACCGTACATTTCAACTCATTCGGAAAATATATCAATGATAATAGAAGAAAGAATAATTCGTATCGTTATGACTTATCAGATGTAGGGCCATATGTTGTTTATGCTGAAAGTCGTGATAAAAATATTGGCAATCTTCATGCCATGTCCATCAGTAAAATGATATTTAGGTTCGATTCATCAATCTCTATTAATATTTCGTCTATAGATAAAAGTGGAAAAAATAGAATTAAGATCACTTTCAGATCTTATTCAAGCGCAAATAAATTTTTGGATTCTGAATTTCTACTTAAAAATAATTTGGAAGCATTCATTCCGTATTATTTGATACGAAGGCAGGGTGTTGTTAAGGGTAGTGCTTTTAAAGTATTAGAATGTCGAAGACTAAACAGAAAAGTAATCAGTGATACAGGTATTGCTACATTTAAGCCAACAACGAGTTTATTGATAAGTTTCAAAGGCCAAACACTTCCAGATAAAGTCTGTATTTTCAATTGTGTGAGGGAGGTTCTTCCTTTCATTCAAAGAGTAGTGCAATGCAGGAAATGTTTACGTTTCGGTCATTTGGATAAAATGTGTCGCAGTCAAGGACGATGTGAAAACTGTGGTGACAATCACCCTCTCGAGAAGTGTACTTAAAAAAAATTATTATGCGTCAATTGTAATGTTGAACATAAATCAACCGATAATAAAAAATGTTCATCGTTTTCCACTCAAAAACAAGTAAAACAAATAATGGCAGTGGAAAATATATCTTATAGAGATGCTGTTCAAAAAGTAGATAAGAGTTATTCAAATGTGGCGTCCAAGCCTAACAGTCCCAAAAATTTTATTTCAGCATCAAATAATGATTTGAATTTTCCGCTTATTAGAAGTCAAAAGAGAAGGAACGTGCAGGACTTTTCTACTATAGAGTTGAAAAAAAACATGCTGAAATTATAAGACCGGTCACGTTCACATCAGAAAATGGTTCGCGTTTGAGAAAGGAAAAATCTAGTAAAAATTCAACCATTGAATCATCAGATTATTTAGATAATTCTAAACTTATACAAATTATGTGTGAGATAATTTTTTCGTTTTTAAGAGAATTCAGAGGTTCTATTAAAGATGTTCAAGATACTTCAATAAAATCGTTAATAAACTCTAGATTAGAAGAATTAATAAATGGCTAATAAATTAAAATTCCTACAATGGAATGCCAGATCTATTGTTGCGAATAAGGGTAGTTTTGAACAATACATCAGTGAAAATAATATTGATATTTGTTTAATCTCTGAAACTTGGTTAAAGTCAAATGAATCGTTCAATGTGTCTGACTATAACGTAATCAGAAAAGATAGATTCGATGGATATGGTGGGGCGGCTATTATAATAAAAAAATCAATTCCTTTCGAAAATAAAAATTTTCCTATAATCGGAGGTATTGAAGGGATTGCTGTGAGTCTTAAATTACCAAATAAATCAAAATTAGATATATACTCCTTATACATTCCATCAAATAGGGTTGTTGAAGGAAGGTTGTGGGATATATTTTTCAACTCTATGGAACGGTATTCTATAATAGGAGGTGATTTTAATATGCACCATTCAGCATGGGGATCGGAGATTGATAGTATAATGGGTGTCAATTTCCTGTCTTATATCGAGAATCATGATTTTTTCATAATGAACGATGGTTCAGCAACGAGGATGTCATATCCTCATCAATCCAAGTCTGCAGTCGATATAACAATTGTTTCAAGATCTTTAAATTCCCTTGTTAACTGGTTTGTAGAAAATGAGACACTGGGATCAGATCACTTTGTGATGAGGTATGATATTCATATTTCAGTCATTAAATTAAACATTAAAAAGCCATCTAGGCTTTATAACACCAATAAGGCAAATTGGGATACATTTGTTCAAGAAGTAGAACGTCTGACGATAGATGTCAATGAAATTAATTCTACCGATTATGATTACTTTAAAAATATTTTAACCACGGCATGCAGCGTCAGCATTCCGGTATATAAAGAAAAGGTTAATGAAAAACATAATAAACAGTGGTGGAATGAGGCTTGCGAAAAAGCCATCATCGATAAAAAAAATTCATTCCTTATTTATATCAGAAATTCTACATTGAATAATTTCATTAATTATCGTAACATGGAAGCTATAGCTAAACAAGTTATAAAAAAGAGTAAGAGGGAAAATTGGGTTAATTTTTGTTCTACTCTAAATAAAAATACGCCAATTAATTTGGTTTGGAGGAATATTAAAAGAATACAAAATATTTCAAGTATTCAGCTTCCTATAGTTAAAGGTGATTGGTCTCAGGAATTTTTCTCGAAAGTAGCGCCGGATGGAATACATGAATGCGAGTTGGATCTGCCTGAATATAATAATAATGATATCGTTTGTCGTCCTTTTGTTTTGTCCGAATTGGAAAAATGTTTGAAATTGAAAAGTAATACTACTCCAGGATTTGACAATTTTCAATATATAATGTTGTATAAATTACCACTCAATAGTAAACGGATGTTACTAAAAATTTTTAATAAAATATTATCCACCGGTGTTTATCCTAGTGACTGGAAAAAATATGTGATCGTTCCAATACTCAAACCTAATAAAAATTCTAGTTTGTCAGACTCATATAGACCTATATCTTTGGCTTCTTGTTTAATGAAAACTTTTGAAAAAATGTTGAAACTACGACTAGAATGGTGGCTGGAATATTATGACAGATTTCCTCGATGTCAGTATGGTTTTCGCAAGGGGTGTTCTACTTATGACTATATCACACAATTAGTAACAGATATCAATTTAGCATTCTCTGATAAAAATATACTTACGGCTGTATTTGCAGACATAGTTGGTGCATACGATAATATTTCTTTATCGGTTTTGAAGGAAGAAATTATTTATATTGGTCTGCCTATTCGATTCGCAAATTTAATTTACAACCTATATATAAACCGAGAATTGTTCCTGAAAATAGAGCAAAATCTCGAAGGTCCGAGGCGCACTAGCTTAGGCTTACCACAAGGAGGAATTTTGTCCCCAATTTTATTTATTATTTATTACCATCGACTTTCTCAATGCTTCAATAATCCTAATATCAAGCTACTTCAATACGCCGATGATATAACCATATATTCCGTCAACAATAGCTATACACAATGCCAACATGAGTTGGAAATAGCCATACAAAACTTTTCTAAATTTCTTTTTGCTCACGGACATAGTATATCAATGTCTAAATCAATTGTGTGCTCGTTTTGTACATCTAGAACAAATTTCCCAGACCATTTAATTTTGAATAATTTATCTTTTCAACATAAGAGCAGCGTGAAATTTTTAGGAGTAATCTTGGACAGAAAACTTTTATGGAAAAATCATATTACTTACACAAAAGTAAGGGCTGAGAAAAGGTACCAAATCCTAAGATATGTTTGTTTTAATAATTGGGGGGCAGACCAGAATACGGCATTAATGTTTTACAAGGCGTTTATCAGATCAGTTATCGACTATGGTAGTTTCTATTATGGGGACGCTTCAGTATCATCCTTGAAACCTCTGGATATTTTACAACGAAAATCAATCAAACTATGCATTGGTCTTCTTAAATCTACACCTAACGATGTTGTCTTAGCAGAGTCTTCCGAGGTACCCCTCAGTTATCGTAGAATACTATTAGGAGGAAAATACATTTTCAAAAAAATCTCTACTTCAAGTCCGGTGATGGACGATGTCCATCGATTGTTTCTGATAACACTTACGCATAGATACTGGATAGTTAAAAAAGATCCATTAATTGTGTCTTGTTATGAACTAATAAAAAATAAGTTCAATAATATTCTTACCGAAAGAAAACTTTCAATCTATACGGTACCATACGATGTTTGGTTGACTCCTGTATCTGTGACTTTCCCCTCGTACAATAATTTACACCCTTAACTCGACTTTGTTTCGTAAGTTCATTCTAATTTTGGTACATTTAAACAAATATTTACGGATGCTTCTAAATTTCCTGATTCTGCAGTGGGTAGTGCAATATACATTCCGTATTCGGAAACATCCCGTTACACGACACTTAATAAAGGCTGTAGTATTTTTTACGGCGAATTATTCGCCATATACCTTGCTCTAAAATACATTGAAGATAATATAGAGACTCTAAATAGTTCCAGATTCATTATAATTTCAGATAGCCAAAGTGCGCTACTCTTCATCAAAAATTTCAAATTAGACTCATCATTTTCCGATATCCATAAGAAAATTATTCTTACACTGTTCACCCTAGAAAATCAGGACATTTTTGTTCACTTTATGTGGGTAAAGGCGCATGTTGGAATAACTTCGAATGGAAAGGTGGACGGGATAGCTAAAGCCGCGACCTTTTTGGAGGAACAACATCAAGATTGTTTGTATAGTGACCTTTTTTGTATTACAAAAAAGATATTTACAAAAAGTGGGAAATGGAATATCATTCAAATAGAAAGGGTGCCTACTATAAAAACATAAATAAACAACCTACATCTGAAACTTGGTTCAAAATCATCGGAAATAATCGAGAGTTTATTGGACCAATCTCAAGGTTAAGAAGTGGTCATGTCATTTGCCCAGTATACTTACACCGAATTGGTATTAAGGAGGACCCGTTATGTGAATGTGGCGAGGAGGGTGATGCTAATCATATGTTACTTACTTGCGAACGTATTCGAGATAAATGGACAAAACTTTGTAACCATATAAATCAACTGGTACGTTTCCACCAGCCCTTCAGTTTGAACTACTTACTGGCATTAAATAATATAGACATTTATTGGGCCATATATGATCACATAAAATCTATAGGTAGTATTAAGATCTGATTATAGAAACAATTTTGAAATCTCCTTTGTTTTTTCCTAATGTATATTAACCCATCCATCCGTGGCTTATTTCATGTGTGTGTATGAAGATCAAAATCGCCTTGAAGAGTCCCTTGGCGTTAAGTGTCCCAGTGTCCTCCCCTGAGTTTGGCTTCTTTTAATTTTCTTGTTGGTTTTGTGTTTTAGGATAGATTATATGATAGTTTTTTTCTTTTTTTTTCCGGATTTTGTGTGATTATATGTTGGCTTATAACTTCGGTTAACGCCGTCATGAATGATTCCATGGCGGTACCTTCGATTTAAAAAAAAAAAAAAAATATTCAATTCAGGATCTGATGGCTTATCAAGATGAAAACTATAGGTAAGACATTGTGCAGTACAATACTTCTGCAAAATGTGCAAATAATAACTCTGGAAGGTGCCTCGGTAGACCAGCGGTGAATGGCTATTCCGAAAATACTTAGCGAATTTGCAGAAATTTTAATTTCAAATAACAATAAATAAGTGTTAGTGTATTCCACTAATTCTTTTATTTGAAATTAAATATTCTTAAATATTAAGAAGTCCTTGAGTATTATAAAGTCAAATATTCATTCATATTGCAAATACCTACAAAAATTCCATTTTTGAATTTAATTTGCAATTGATTAAAATGCTTCCAAGGTGAGGTAGAATGTATATATATATATATATATATATATATATATATATATATATATATATATATATATATATATATATATATATATATATATATATATATATAAATATATATATATATATTATATATATATATATATATATATATATATATATATATATATATATTAATATATATATATATATATATATATAAAATATTTCAAACCATTTACCTACCTTTGTACTTTCAATTGTATTATTGATAGAAACAGTTTTTCAGTTGGTTTGAATATCCTATTCTTCATTTCTAGTTTTCAAAATGAAAATAAATTTTTACGAAAATATATAGAAAAAATTGAAAATTTGTGAAATAATTCTTCTATCCAGCGCCACTCTTTAGTGGTAACCATTTGATAGGTTTTTATAGTGACATATATAATGAAAAAATAAATATTTATATTATCATCCAAATAATTATACTCTTAGGTCCAAATCTTTACGATAGAAATAGTGTAGGTAAGCGTATTATTTTCTTAACACATTTTCTTATTATCAGGCGAAGCTAATGTAAAGCCTGGAAACTACGTAACTGACATTCTTGAATGTTTAACTAAATTGCTCTTATAGCATGAATTCTCAAACTCGAAATAACTCTGTAACGAATCCATCGACATATTTGCATTCTGATACTTTTTCATCTTCCCAACTACAATTCTAGAGAAGTGTCAAGATCCGCTTTATGAACTCTGTATGCGATTTCAATGCGTTCATTGAACGCAGTTTTAATAGACAAATTCCTATCACGTTACTATTTTCTCATGTAAAATAGTTATTGGGAAAAGTCCACTGAATCGTATGACGATATAATCCCCTTTATTTTGGACTCAAACATTGATCTCTAATCAATTGATGTGATCTCGGATTGATAAGAACACAACATTATATACGACATTTATTATTTTAACCTTCGTATCTATTACTTATAACTACCATTACGTATTCTATAATATACCTACATCGATTACCTTTATTCTATATTTTTAGTTGAAATTCAAACTGGCTCTATAGAGCATGTGATACATAATATTACATATCTTGTACACCAATTCTGAATTCATTAAAAAAAATATTAATCTTAGTGTTAGTTACCAGGACAAAAAAATATGAATTGTTTAAATTTCTAAATTAAAAATTGTTTAATCCAATAACTGGTCTTCTGTATTAACTCCAGAAGACATTTTGCTTCTGAAAGCAGTGAGTGCTGCAAGATAAACCAAAAATCTTTTTGTTTTCGAGCACTATTCTTCCATATCCGAAGTATTTTGCAGATATAGTTTTTTATAAACAAGGTCTACATTTATCATCTAGAACAACTGAGTGCATACCTTGAATATTTATCATGATCAATATATATATATATATATATATATATATATATATATATATATATATATATATATATATATATATATATAAACAATTCAAAATTTTAAAATACAAAATTCCAAAATTGTATACTTTAAATAATAACAAATAACATTTTTTTATGGATTTAGGGTTAATGTCCAAGGGGGTTTCATACGACGTATCACATGCTATATAGTGCTGTTTGATATTTCGAAGTTGATACCTACATTACAAAGTGGTGGCAACTACAAAAAAATAAATAGGTTAATCAGTGTCCCTTTGAAATTTGAAATCGATGTTTTCTTGAAACTTTTATAGAATTTCCTACTATATGAAACTTATGTCTTGCGCATCTTTTACATAGCTAGCTTTATTTTTACCTCACAGATTAACTTGAATTACCTTCAGTCGATTTTGAAAATAACGTAAATAGTCCAACGTGTATCAAACGATTTTTCGTTTTAGGTGCACAATGGCAAGTTCATCGAAAGCTTATAACCCCTGCTTTTCACTTCAAAATACTTGACACATTTCAAGAAGTATTCTCTGAGAAAGCCCTGATGTTAGCAGATGAACTGAAAGAGCTAGCAGATGGAAAGTTTTTCGATTTTTATCCTCTCATGACTCATTGTGCGTTAGACATCATCAGCGGTAAGTGATTCACGATTATGTTATAATATTCTCACTTGTTTAATTTTATTCATTAATTAATCGATAATCAAAATGAATATTTAGCAGAGAGACAAAATATGTTGATATTTTGAAACTCTGAGAAGAGTTTATGAAGTGTTTATGAGAAGTGCTTATTGAAACTGTGAATATTTATCATATTTCACGAAGAATTAAGCGCAAATTCCGAATCATTTTTTTATGAATATATTACTGATTTATACATACATCAAAAGTCACAAATTTTTTAATTAAGGATGCAACTCATTAGAAATAGTCAGGCTTTCACATAAATTTAGGACTTTTTGGAAAACAGTTCATATTATACTGACTATGACAGCCGTTGACGACAGGAGTTCAAACTAACAAAGAATTTTGCTTTAACGTCAACAACTCAAAATTTCAAAAATCACTAGAAAATGAGAAATCTCTACATAAAATAATGACAGTTAGAGAAAAAGTTAACACCACAAAAAAAAAATTTGAAAACCCAACTTTTCAGCTCCAATGTATTCAGAATTTTGAGTATAATGTTTGTAATTAATTTTCGAATGATTTGCAATAGATTGAAAACATTTTCGCTCAAGCATCTCACGGTCACTGCGCCGCAAATATTAGTCTAAACAAACCTCCTAACGGAGCTGGTTATACGAGTTCACGAAACATCGAAATATCCCCATATATCTTAACACGGTAGATGTTAGAAATATTAAGTTATTCATCACAATCAACGGAAATGATAGACTATCTCACCCTTATTTGGGGCTCATCAGTATCATCCATCCATCGAAAGTGATAACTAACCAAATAATTCAACGTTCTTATATTTTCCTTCTAGTAACACAATGACATATAAATATGACATAGCGTTACCAGTCGGAAACAAATGAACCACATCTTACAGATAGATGAAACATTTCGGCAACGAGAACTCGTACGTCCTGACATCCGAAGGTGGCTACTATATTCGCTAAGCTAGAGTAAGGTTGCTACATCAATTTGATGTGATGCAACATTTACACACCGCCAGTACCAATCTCTCCGAATTTTATCCCTCTATAGAGGCAGCAAATGAATATATAAATATAAATCAGAATTCTTCTTGTTATCGAGACACGTCCGTGACAATAATATATATATATATATATATATATATATATATATATATATATATATATATATATATATATATATATATATATATATATATATATATATATATATATATATATATATATATATATATATATATATATATATATATATATATATATATATATATAGAGATAAACAGATAAAAACAGATAAAAAACCACTTGTGCGCCTCACTATTGGTATAGCAATAGTATTTTTTTTCAGGGAATATAGGACTAAAAAGATGAGGTGAAGTGAAACAGTCTTTTTTTATAAAATATTAAAAGAAGAATATTAAAAGAAGATGATGATTTGTTTGTATAATATAACAAAAATGAGAGTTAGATACTCCCTTAGTTACGGAACTATGCTGCTCCATCGTTTTTTTATATTTTACTAATTTGAACATCGATAATGATGAATATTTTGTTTGAAAGCAGTGTTATTATTTATAACTTTTGGTTTATTCATCGTTCCAGAGACTGCTATGGGTGTCAAAATTAATGCAATGAAAGATGCAGATTCCGAATACGTCAAAGCAATATATATGTAAGTAACGAATTTTCGAGATAATAAGCTATTTGTGTAAACTTCAAACCAGTTACAAATAAAATCAAATGTTTATTACACTAAATCAATTTCAACTTTCATTTCAGATTGAATTCTGTTGTTATTAGTCAAAACCGTTCATATATTCAATATTTTTTACAATTATTGTTACTGCTAGCAATATTTCTATTGCATTGTAAACTTCGACCAAAATAAATACGCGAATCAAATGATCATTAGTATTTCATTAAATATTACTTATATGTAATAGATATTCAACTTTATTTCATTAAAATCAAGTTATCAAATATTTCCAGTGTAGCAGAAATAGTTCTTCATAGATGGTTCAGGCCGTGGCTTCATCCAAATTTTCTGTTTAAATTGAGTCCTAGTGGAAGACAACAGGAGAAAAATATTCGTATTGTCCACGAGTTTACAGAAAATGTAAGTTTTACAGTTATTCTAGTACGATACTTGTAGAACCACGTGCTTTCAACCTACCTAGAAAGTTATCAGAATATAAATCAAATATGAAATTTTCATGGAAATATATGTTTTAGCATGAAATCTTTTATCTGTAAAAATATTTTGTTCCAATTCTCTGACTAATAAATTTGAAGAAATCACAACTTATTATATTTCAATTTAATTTTCGATACTATTATTGATTAGTAATACCAAAGGTTTTCAGTTTAATGCCCATAAAATTTCGATGGAAAATTTTTTGTGAAATTTCCTTTTCTCATGTAATTTTTTCAAATGTGTTTGTTAACCAAATCAAAAATTTCTTCTCGCAAAACTTCTGTAATGTTCTTCAGGCTCCATAATTAAACTTTTAGTGAAATTCAGTAGAAATTGAATTAATTAAACCATGACAGAACCTTTGACGGAACATATTTTGTGATTATGCTGATTCATATTTTATTATTATACATATTCTGTTAGTATTAGAGTAGGTTATGATTCTAGTTGATTCAGACAAGATATTCTACTGTCGAATTTTTTTTAAGCCAAAATCCACTTTGATATCCTTAAGGAATGTGAATTTTGAATAGTTTTCTCTTAGATGTGTTTATGCAATTACCATTCATTAAAAACACTCTACTTTTAATGTAGGCTAAGAATTTCGAATTACATTGATTTTCTTGTCAACGGTCACCATATATCGTTTCATCTTGAGTACAATTCAGTTGAAAACTAGAATTTCTTGTGGTCAATTATTTGTAAAAAGCTTTGGTTTTTATGTTTGATTAAATTTTTTCGGTAGAATTTCAAGTTTTTTTTTTTTTTTATTAAAGTTTAGTGTGCTTCGATATCTTAGATCATTAGCACTACGGAACATTTGAGTTTACATATTATGGTATTTGTTACAAAAGAAAAGTATTAGGTTATATATTTAGAT